>CALSBV010011748.1:2149764-2170329 GCA_943590825.1 Bovichtus diacanthus
TTAGTGTATGCTAATGTGCTAACATGGAGTTTAGTGTATGCTAATGTTATAATTTTATTTGCATTGAAAATGTTTTGAGAAAAAATATTTTTTGTGGGACTAATATGAGGTAATATTTTCAATGTTTTATTTTGAATTTTAGTGTGTGTGTGTGTGTGTGTGTGTGTGTGTTTCTACATGAGCAGCTTTGTGTGAGTGAGATAACATTATGACTAATGGTGTATAATGGGTTCAGGCCTCAGGGAGGTGACATCAGCAGGAAGTGACACGCTGCTGGTGACCTCATTAATAACCAATCATCAGCGTGTGTGTGTGTGCGTGTGTGGTTTATTCATTTATCTGGTAGTGGTCAGGAAGTCATGAGTTGATTTTATGCTTATGAAAGTGGCAATAAACAACTTTTGTTTTTGCCTGAACAGACAGTAAACTCTTTATTTCTAAGCAGCAAAGCTCTTACCTTTCACAATAAAAGCCCTACACATACAGTATACACTGCATCACTACCTACCAGAGAGCACTCCGCTGAGATGCAGAACAACCAGACTAATGTTGACTGTGGAAACATTTGACTTTATCAGGGTTTCTACTTCTTTCTGATTCTTTCCGGTGTTTCTTGCTTTGAACAGTAACGTTAGCCGGGCTGCTAGCGTTAGCCACGTTGCTAACGATACATGAACAAGTAGATCGATTTTCTAGCTCATATGAAAATCAAAAGGCAGAAAGAGTTGTTGACAGTTTGGAAACCAATGCAGTGTATTTACAAAGCAACATTTCACCCATCACTTATTTATTCATCGCACTCGCTGGTGGAATGAGGTACTTTATTGCAACAAAGGTCAGACAAGTGACACATATAAAACCGTACAAAAACATAACAATGAAGCAGTACATTTACTGAATTACTGTAACGTACTAAAGTGTTTGCTTGTGCGGTTTGTTGTACCTCTGAGTGGTGTAGCGTTGCTCTGGTGTGAAGGAGTGGAAAGAACTTGAACACCACATGGCGTCTCAAGAAAGATTATTTATCTCTTTGACAAACATGTTAACAACACATGACAATATTATTATTTTAAACATTTTGAGATACATATTGCTATATGTAAATGTTGCAATTTGTTATTTTTTGTTCAACTGCAAATTATGCAGTTTGTCAACGTCTGTTTTGCAATATTAATAATTTGTAATAAAAGATTGATACTTGTCATCCGTGCATCGATGCAACGTTAAAGATCGAGTTACTACACAGTATTGATTCTTCCTCAGCCCTTGTGGATGTTTTGTTGTTTTACTGACTGATCTTATGAAGGAAGCAGTTTGACACATTCAGCCCACAAAGAATAATTTATGAAATGGACGTCAAAAAGACCCTGATGATAAAAATAACCTGCAAAACCTTTTAATAGCAAGTAAGAGGAGGAGGCACAGAAACAAGATGCTGCAGGAGGAAACTGCTCAGATAGAGGAGAGGCATTTAGAGAGAGGAGGAAGAGGAGGGGGAGGAGTACGAGGAGGGGGATTGGGATGATGAGGAGGAGGAGAAGACGGAAGAGGAGGGGGAGGAGGAGGAGGAGGAAGCACAGAAACAAGATGCTGCAGAAGGAAACTGCTCAGATAGAGGAGAGGCATTTAGAGAGAGGAGAGGAAGGAGGGAGGAGGAAGAGAAGGGGGATGGGGAGGAAGACGATGAGGGGGAAGAGGAGGGGGATGATGAGGTAAAATGTCTTGACCTCAAAGATAAAAGTAAAAGATAAAACTATTTGCCCTTCCTCTCTCTCTCTCTCTCTCTCTCTCTCTCGCTCTCTCTAAATGACAACAAGAGCAGAAAAACAAAGAAATGCGTGAAAAAAAATCTGTTGGAAAATAATAAGAAATAAATATATATATATATATATATATATATATATATTTATTTACATGTCAAGAAATAATTAGACATACAACATTTCTTACCGAGCTCTTCGAACAGGAAGGAAGTTCAGATTTATAAATAAATGTCTGATAAAATCATGGACTTTATAAAATATTGAATATTTGCAGCCTTTAGATATTTTCTGTAAAAAGAAAATCAGAATTGTGTTTTGTGCAGACAATAAACATTTTAAGAGGAAATAAAAATACAGGCAAAGAACAAATCATAGAATAGAGTAAAATATGAAAAAGTATTAAAAGAAATATGCACAATATAAGAGTATAGTGCAGGATGTACACACATATTGATGGGGGATGTGGGTTAAATGCATGTTTTTGTTTTTAGCCCTCTGTAGTTTAGTAAAGAGCTGCAGACCTTCACCTCTACAGCGCCCCCCTGTGGCGCCTCTCTGGAACTACACACAAGTGTTCAGCTTCATTTGGCTGTAAAAGGCAGATTTCTGTGTATTTTCTACATACCTGTATATCATTCAAATTCACTGAATCTGATTCTACTTATTAATTGCGAGTTATTGTTCTGAAAAGTTATTCATGTATTTTGGGGAGTTCACTTTGTTACCAAGAGTTAGATATTCAGATTTATACCACTCGCATGTCTGTACTGTAAATGTGAAGCTGCAGCCGGTTAGCTTAGCTTAGCATAAAGACTGGAAACAGGGGAAACAGCTAGCTTAGCTCTGTCCGGAGATAATACAATTCTCCTCCCAGAACTTCTGAAGCTCACTGATATTATATCTCAAACTTTAAAAAAACAGATATGTGCATGGAACTTTTATTTTCTCAGATTTTGTTAAACTAGAAAATAATTAAGTGCCTTTATTTAGGTGCTCTTCTTCAGTACAGACGCACATATATGTGAATATTTTCATTTCATTACATTTCTACTTATGGAGGGAAATCCTGTACTTAATACTCCACTACATTTAGCTGACAGCATCAGTAAATGTATTTTTTAAATATATTTTAAATGCATTTTACTGATAGTACTTTATTTTGTAGGTGAGTTTTTTACAGTGTGGTTTTTGGTACTTTTTACATAATAATGATGTATTCATCATTGGCTGACTTGAAAAACATTCAGGAGAAGTTGAAAGCACCAGGTTCATCTGATTGTTTCTAAGAACTCAAACGTCATCAAAATTATTTGACAGAAACTCTGAGGTTTTATTGTTGAGTCAGTTTTCAGTGTCCGGCTCTGCAGAGCGATGAACTTCTTCCACACAACCTCCAGTGACAGAGCCGCAGCTGAAAGTGCGCTGAGCTGAATGAGTGCATGTGAATGTTACGCTTTCTGCATCTTTCTGCATCTTTCTGCATCTTTCATGGCAGAAAGGCTTTTTCTGTGTCCCTGAATGTGGACGTACAGGAAGTCCCTTTCTATGTGTGCGTCCACATTTTCTAATATCCTGCATGCAGCTGCTGCTTGTATAAATAAATAAACAGAAACACCTCTTTTTATAAGGCAGTGCAGCTCAACCGTGAACTTTTTAACTTTCGTGAAGGAGGATTTACTGCAGAGCTGTCGCGTTGCATTAGATTCAGCTTGGTGTGTTTATGTGATCTCTGGTGAACATTGTTAGGAACAAATACAGACTATATGACTGTTTTATAATACCAGGGTTCACTAGCTTTACCATGCAATACAAGAACAATTCAGACTTTTTACCCTTAACTTTTGTCGTCACTTTGTCACATTAAGATACGATAAAACCTTTATCGGGAAGTCCATTTAATGCATGAGCACATAAATATAAGTGCAGAGAAATCTAGCTCCTGAAGCAGTCGTGACTTCTGTATGTTTCAGAGAGGAGACGTTACTGTAAAGTGTCCTGTCTAATGCTGCCTGTCTTCTCCTCCTCCTCCTTCTTCTCCTTCTTTATCTTTTTATCCTTCTCCTTCTTCTCCTCTTCCTTCTCCTTCTCTCCTCTTCCTCCTCCTCCTCCTTCTAGTGTTCCTGCGGAGCCACAAGAGTCTGGAGTCTGTAGATCCTCAGTTCACCATGAGGAGGAAGATGGAGCAGCTGCGGGAGGAGCTGGAGCTCACGGAGCAGCTGCGAGACGTGAGACGCACAGTTTACTCATTTGTACATATTTGTAGTTTCTGAGTCTGTAGTGTGGAAGAAGTACTCAGATCTTTTCCTTACAGTAGTAAAACCACAATATACAAATACTCTGTTACAAGTAAAAGTCCTGCAATAGAAATACTTAAGTAAAGTATAACTTTAAGTACCAAAAGTAAAAGTACTCATTACGCAGAATGGCCCATTTCAGAATAAGATATATTATATTAGTGTATTATAATTATTGATGCATTTATGTGTTCATCACTTTAATGTTGCAGCTGTTAAAGTTGGAGCTCATTTTAATGACTTTATGTAATGTCGGGTGGCTTAATCTGTAATAATACATCATACTTAGTTTGGTCATTATAATATGTATTACTAAATTGAATTTGTAAAGTAACTACAGCTGAAAACAAACGTAGTGGAGTACAAGTATAAAGGATCATAACATTTAAATACTCAAGTAAAGTACAAGTATCTTAAAAGTATAGTACTTTAGTAAGTCATTTTATATTGACAATATATAAAAAATATATAAATATGACACCTATATAAATAAATAATATATGTAGAGTCTCTTTTTATAGGATTTTATCAGCTTATTTCAATTGTGGTCCTTAGTTACTTCCCACAATGCAATGCACAAAGTAAATAGGGGACTTTCTTGATGTGCAACTGTTGCATACTTTCTGTTGATATAAAACATTAAACAAAATGAATTGTATGAACTGGAACACAGCTTTTAGATTTTCACCCCCGTTTGTCTCACTGTTTGCTCCTCAGAGCATCGAGAGCAGGCTGAAGGTCGTCCTTCCTGAAGACCTCGGCTCGTCTCTGATGGACGGCGTCGTGCTCTGCCATCTGGCCAATCACATTCGCCCACGCTCTGTGGGCAGCATCCACGTCGCGTCGCCTGCAGTGGTACGCCCGCGCCCTGACCTTTGACCCCTGACATGAATATTCATGATACGGAATATATTTCTCATCTCAACGCTGTGTCTTTCAGGTTTCTAGAAACGCACCGATTGCAATTTTCTCTCTTTCTAAGAACTATAATTGACAGAATACACAAACATTTTTGTAACTTTCCTTAATGGAAAGTTAAAATAGAATTATTTGTTCATAATAAAACATTGACTGTTAAATATCTTACATTTACGGGAGCTTCTCTAACTGGTTACTGAAAAAATTAAATTAAATGTAACTGAAAATAAATTGCAATATATCACACTTTATCCAACATGATTTACTTTCCAAAAGAAATAAAAACATGTCTATATTGCCGGAACTGCACATGGAAATGAGCTAATAGCTACATTTAGCACAAATCATCTCTTTTATGCATTGTCCTTGTTAAATCAAGACTAATTATTAAGTCTGATTAAGTTAGTTGTTCCAAATGTGTCACGGTTTATTTTGGACTTGCAGGTTTTACAAATGAGAGCTTCGTGTCTTGAGCGCAGTTTGGTTGAGTTTTGGTATCATTGCCCTACAGACTGACTGACAGGCATTACACAGGAGTAAATACAATACACAATATAAAGAATAAATCAGAATACAACAAATATGCCAAACTACTAAAATATGAACATTAGAGATTGTGTGGACCCAGTTTAGAGGTGAAAAACTGCAGCTGGCTCAGAACTACACATTGAACCTTTTCAGCGTAGTTTCGAAAATAATTTATTTTGTATAAATGTGTGACTTTGTGCTTCCAGCCCAAACTCAGCATGGCCAAGTGTCGGAGAAATGTGGAGAACTTCCTGGACGCCTGCAGAAAGATCGGAGTCCCACAGGTAAGACTTCTCTACAATAACCCCCCCTCCCCCACCCCCCACCCCGTCAGTGCTGTGACTACAGTACGCCTCTCTGAACTGGGGGTCGTTCTCACGTTTCTGCTCAGCATGTTTGCTGGTGTTATTGAAAACAGTGAAGTGAAGAGTTGAAATCATCAAATTGATTTTTGCTGAAGCCAGAGGGTTTGATTTAATAGGTTCTTGCAGTGCAGAGGTTTTCAAACTGTGAGTTAAAGGGGAGAAGGGACAGGTGCATCGAAGTGTTTCTAGTAACAACAAGAAGTTCGTTAAAGTTAGAGCAGCAGCGGCTCATTAAAATATTAAGGTATTTTGAAACCCTTAACTCCAGATTGCTTTTCCTCTCCGAGTCATAACTCAGTCAAATCTGAACGAACAGACATAAAAACACATATTTTTAGACTCGGTGTAACTTACGCTTCCTGGAAAGCATTATTTCTGAAAATAAACGTCCATAAATCTAATTAGAAGTCAGAAAAATGGCTCTTATAACGGCAGAACTTGCCTGAGAATCTTCATGTTTTATGTTTTTTTCAGTATCAAAGTAATCCAATGATAGTTGTCTGTACATCTATAGATCTGCTACAACCAGGAGCTGATCATAGAACATTCTGCACACTTTTAATGGCGTCATTTTCTGTGTAGGTCACAGCATACAACCCTGTCTCCTACAAAATAAACTGCCTTCTCAATTACGTTTCTAAGGAAATGTGTTTTAAACATGTGGTTAGGGACGTGTCACACTTTGAAAACCCTGCTGTCGAGGATCGATGCCGTGAATCTTCAGAGTTTATAAATGATGAACTGATGCAACTGAACCCAGTTTGCTGTTTATTGATCTATGGAAAGTTCACAAACAAACTGGGTAATTCTGCCAGTCAGTCCAGGGATTTGAACCAGCGACCACGGACCTGAACGCCCCTCCAGTTCACCAGAGAAACTCCCCTGAAATCCAACTTCCTCATCGAAATGTTTCGGCTTCAGTCGGCTGATTGTTGAATATGCATTCGATATTTAAAGGAGCTGTGAATGTGTCCTGCAACATAAACAGAGTCTTCAGTGTCCTGAACATTTTCTGTCTGAGGGGAAAGTAACTGTAATTAAAAGCAACGTTTTATCGTCTGATTTATGTCAGTAAGTGAGGTGAGAAGTGAAAGTTGTTGCAGGACACTGACGACAGTAAACTGAAGCAGGTCTGGGAGGAAGGCTGAGGATTCCTGTTCCTAACGGCAGACTTTTCAACCTTTTTATAATATTTTACTTCACTGGGCTTTTTTTTTTTTTTTAAAGAAGCCCAGAGTGTTAACTTAAAATCCAAAAGTAAATCAGAAATCTAAAGTCGAAAACGATTTTAAAAAACAAACGTCTGCTGCTTCCCAAATTATGTTTCTGTTGAGAGCCGCCCAGCGTTCTCCCAGGTTCTGTTGGCCTCGACATTCCCTGCTGAATCATCACCGCTGTCATCTGTGGCTTCAGCTTCCTTCATCAGGAGTGTGTGTGTGTATGAGCGTGCGTGTGAGCATGTGGGAGCGTGCGTGTGTGTGGGAGCGTGCGTGTGTGTGGGAGCGTGTGTATGTGAGGGTTTGTGAGCACGTGTGTGTGAGTGTGTGTTTGATTTGAATCCATGTTTTACGGCGGGTTTTGTGCTGGACTTGGATCTGGATTGGATTTGTTTGTACGGATTAAACGAGACATAACATAACACTTTTTCCCGTCTCTGTGCATCACAGTTTACTTAATAAGTTCAATAAATCACAATTAAAACAACAATTTAAGGGCTTTATTTATGTGACACATTCAGGAAATGTGTCATTTTTCTGCTGCTCTCAGTATACTTGCACAGAACTAGACTTACAGCCAACGCTGAACATGTTACACATAAACATTTAACTGCTAAATAAAAGATTAGGATGTATATATCAATGTAAAAAGCACATTACATTTGTGAACAGTCAGTCAAAAGTGGAATGGTGCAGAAAGCAAAGGGTGCTGGAACAAATCTTGGTGACTAATGTAACAGGTTACTTTATTTAGTGCTGGTATTTATATTTGTCTTTAAACTATGAAAAAAAAAATATATATATATATATATATATATATATATTATATAATAATATATAATTCAAAAGGAAAGTGGATTTTAGTGTTACAGACAAACAGTCAAAGAGAGAAAATGCAGTTTAATTAAAGAAGGGACATTTTAATCATGCTTTCTGCTGGCTGTAATAATAATAATAATAATAATAGTAATAATAATAGTAATATCAGTGTCATCCACCGTTAAACCAGCGCAGGGAAAGACGGATCATTTGTTTCTTCTGGCGCTTTAAATGTGATCATTTTAGTATATTTGTTTGTATTTTGTATTTGTATGTTTCATCTTAGACGCCATGTTAATATCTTACTTATGTTTTTTTGTCTTTACATTTCCAAAAAATCGGTCCGATCTTTCTTTGACAAAAAAAATAAAAACAACCAAACTAAAAAGCGTATTCTGTGATCTGACTGGTTGACCTTTGACCTCCATCTCTGCTGCTTGCTGACTGTGTCCTGCCTCTGTGTGGACGTTTGCTAACTCGCCGGCCCCCTGCCGCCTGAATGCTTTCACTGACAGCGCTTTCTGCAAGCTAACGTGCTAACAGCCGCTTCGAGGCTAACGTGCTCTCCCATCAGCCTCATTATGGTCTGCTTACTGGGAGAGACAGCGGAGCTCCAAACCTTTTTATTTCTTTCTGCATCCTCTCAGTAAGCATCCCTGCCTGTTGCCATGGTAACCTCCATGCCTGCTCCCGCCTCCCCCCCCCCACCAGCTCTCTCGTCTGTGACCTTTGACCTCCGTGTCCATTGGTTAACCTCCTGCCTTTTCTTTCTCTCTTTTTATTTTTTTTTATTTCTCGCACCACCATGTCTTTCCTCTTTTATCCTCCTCTTCGTCCACGTTCCCCCTTTTTGGTTTTTGTATATATTTTGTTTTTCACTTTTCATATTTGCGTTTTAATTTTCAACTGCCTCTGAACTCACTACTCATCACTTTTATTTTATTTTTATTTTTTACAACTTTCTCTATCTATTCCTCCTCCACCTGGTTTGTGGTTCTTCCATCCGTCTCTTCTCTTTTTTTATTTGTTTGTAAAAACTTCACCTCCGCCGTCTTGCTGGAACTTTTATCTTGCACTTTTAAACTCTTTACCTCCATTTTTCATATTTGTTTACATCTTCTGTTTCTCGGTTCTGTCCTCTTCCATCACTTGTGTCTTCTCTTCTTTATCTTTTCTCCTCTCCACCTCTAATCTCCTCGATCTCTCATCTTCCTGCTCCTCCTGGTTTGTGGTTCACCTCCTCTCTCTTGCTGGAACTTTTATTTTAAACTTTTTGAACTCCAACTTTCTTCCCTCCTTCTTTTCATCATCCCTTCATTTCCTCTTTTTTACCTTCTCTATAACTTGTCTTTGATTTTCTCAATGTTTTTTCTTCTTCTCGCCATCATCTTTTATTTTCTACATCTTCTGTTTCTTCTTCCTCCTCCTCCTCTCTCCTGCACTACTTTACCTCCTCCCATTTTTGTTTCCTCTTTTTCTCTTCGTTTCCTCTTTGTTTCCTCTCATACCTTCTCCATCACTTGTCTTCTTTTCTTTATTTTTGCTCTGTTGTTTCCTTCTCACCATCATCTTTTATCTTATTTCACATCTTCTGTTTCTTCTTCACCTCTAATCTCCATCTTCTTCTTCCTCCACCCGTTTGTTGGTTCTTCTTGGGGAATATTTCTAACTTTCTTCCCTCCTTCTTTTATTAATCCCCCCTGGTTTCTCCCCCATGGTTGTTGTATCTTCATTTCCTCTTTTTCTCCTCTTATCCTTCCTTGTTCCCTTGTTTCCCCCTCTTTCTCATCCCCTTTCCTCCTCCCTTGTTTCCTCTCCTTCCCTCCCTTCATTTATTTTTCGGGGGCGCCAGTCTTCCCTATGCTCCCCGTATGACATCATCCAGTGCCGCCTGCAGCCGGTCCGCGCCACCGCTCAGGCGCTGCTTGACTTGGATACGACCTCTCCGGACAGGAAACGGGAAGGGGCGATCTCGACTCCAAACCCCACCTCCTCCGGGGGGTCAGACGCTCCCTCGTTGGTGTCCGTCACCACTCAAACCCCGCCTCCCGCCTGGCAGATCTGGGACCTTATTAGCTCGAGCCTGCTTCACGTCCTCTGCCTAGTTCTGCTGTTTGTGGCCTACAGCTGGAGCGAGCTAACGTAACCGTGACAACAGCCGCTTCCTGTCAGTCACCTGCCAGCGCCGCCCACTTCCTGTCCAGGCTACTCCTCCTTTTTTTTATTATTATTATTTATTTGTTTGTGCCGCATTTATCTCACATGGAAAAAAATAATCACGCTCCAAAATACATTTTTTAATAAATAAACTTTATTTAGAAATGAGCTCTTTTACTGTACATCAACTAATGTCAGCATTATAGAGCAACTACACCTGACGGTGTTAAAACCAAAATGTATTTCATTCGAGTCGGACTCACTTACTTCCTGAAGGTAAAGTTATATAAAGTGATACTTTGCCTGAAATGTTCGATGACTGAAACACTTTTCATCGACTAAAAAATATTTCAGATTTTCTTTGACTAAGAATAAAATGCCCAGACTTTTAGTCAACTGAAACATTTACTAAATATGATGAAAACTAACAAAGGTATTTGACGTAGGACTAAGACTAAATAAAAATAGCTGACAAAATTAACACCGAAAAAATATTTTTAGTAAACTTTTGTTTCTCTTTTTCCATTTTTCTCTATAGTTGAGCCGAATTTTCCCTCAAACATCCGACTCAATGGATCAAAAGAGCAAAAGTTATTTATTTTTTTAAATGTGTGTGTGGAAGGACATAAAAAAAAAAAACAATTAACTAATTATAAATATCAGTATAAAAGCAAAGATTTGTCCAATAATTTTTGCACGATTATGATCAGATCCCATTTTAAATGTGACGCTGCGAGGATCCGATTGAAGCAGGAGTTGATTTATCTGTTAGTTGTCAACCACAAATTTTCTAGTATTAAATAGAGGTTTTTAAGTTTCTTTTTCAAAGAATATTTCTACTGCAGGTTATTGTTGAATACAGTCTACATTTGTACATGAAAGCAATATTTTAGTTCTAGATTGAGTGTTTTTTGTTCGACTCCTTAACAAGAACTGCCAGAATTTGAAGGTGTAGTTCCTCTCAAACCAACAAACTAAAGCGAACACCATTCAAAGACTACTTCCACGACATGTTAGTAATAAATACAATAAATAAACATCTTTAGACCGTGTGATATGAATGCAGCGTCAGCATGAGCCTCTCTCCTCACCTTCTGATCCGTTTCATTTCCTCTTTTTGTCGCCCATTTTGGGGGAAAATCAGCTCTCAGACGTTTGGTTTTTTTTTTTGCAATAAATTGCCCCCGAAAGTCTGCACAGACGCAGGACACGTGGAGCAGCAGCAGGCCGCTGAGAGTCACTGACTCGCCGGGTTCAGGTGGAGCCACAAACATGTTCTGGTCCGTTACAGAAACGCCATGTTGGAGGAACGAGAACTAAACATGTCTCCTTTACAAAAGAAGTTCATGTTCAGATATTTCATGCGTTAAAAGATTTGACTTTGTGTCACATTTGGCACCTCACGGAGGTCTAGTGGACAAACTGACTGCAGGATTATTTTATTTTACTATGACAACTGGGGGTCGATCCAGGAAGTTCTCCTCCAGATACAAATAAATGATCTTATAAATCTAGATAAGAGTGACAGTGGCTGTGTTTACATGTATGTATCTATAAAGACATGCAAATACAGGGCTACCATTCAAACCGACCAACGATGCACATTAAACAGAACCATAGATAAATTGTTTACGATAGCTTCATAGTAGAGATTTGTTCAACGACATTGCCGCTCAGAGCTGCTTTACTGGCCAGCTGGGCTGGAAAGCAGGAAGTCGCTCCGCGTGTCGTCTCAGAATATGTGTTAAAGGGAAACATTTGCCACCTTTATACGTGGATGTCCAATTAGCTTTGATGGTACAAGTAGTCGATTGAAGAAGTTCCTCAGTTGTGGACGAGGAAACGTTTCACAGTGTTTTTGTTCACTCAGATGTTCAGCCGTACAGAATATAGAGCACAGAAATCTAATGGGGGATTTTCTTTTGGATTTTGGATTATTGGTTTACGATACTTCACAAGTGAACACCAATTTTAGGCTTTTTCAAAAGCTAACATCGGGCAATAAAGGAACTAATCCACCGCTAAGCTAACGGCGGACTCGTGTCCCTGACGACCTCTGAAGTCTCATTTCGACACTTGTTAGCAACCGCCTTTTTTAAGATGCATTTACTGACGTATTTTATGTATCATAGAAGAAAAACGTAAAAAAAAGTCTCCTACCCACAGACGTTAATTCAGTCATCTAAGCAACAACACATTCAAATCACCCATTGACTTTGAGGCGAGGGAAGAGGAAGTGAGTGCTGTTCTGGGTTTTAGACCTGCAGATGCATTAACTGCACAATGCATCATGGTACATGTAGGCACTGGCGTCAGAACTCAGTACTGAGTAGTTTTATTGCACCAACACTGATTGGACGTCCACAGAAAAGCTGGAAAATGTTTGGAAATTATTCTGAGAAAAACAGAAATACAATCAGAAGTGCTGAAGACTTCCAACATGGCCGCCAAATGGTGCCGCTGAAAAGAGAAAGGCTCAGTGTTTCTCTTCATACACACACACAGTCTTTTTCTAATGTGTGATGATAAAGGAGCCAACGGAAGCCATATTATAATAATAATTATTGATTATTTAAGTCATTTAGATGTAACTTTGGCTCTTAATTTGAATATGAATTGTTATTTAAGGTCATATTTGAGTATGATTTTTTTTTTTTTTTTTAAACTTAAGACAAATGTGAATTTTTATTTATTTATTTATTTTGAACTCTTCTGTATCCTGATATGCAACGTGACTGTTTTTGGAGACATTTGAAGGGCTATAGACACTAGATAAGGTTAGATATAAATGAGCCGTTTATCTTAGAGGGTTTGATACGTAGACGAGTTGATTATCGTTTGTAACATCGAGGGGAATTTTAAAAAATGCAGGTGTTTGCTGGTGCAGCATTTTAAAACACAATTGTTCCTCAGCAGCTGTTGGATTAATTCACAGAAACTGACTGAATGCAGACGTCTTCACTGGAACTTGGCCTTTAATATTCGATGTTACAGAAACAGAAAAATCCTTTTATTCAACACTGAATGTTTGACAAACCAGTGTGAGATGAGTAACTGATCAAATGTTAATTCTTGTTATTATTAATGTGATTATTTAAGTCATTCGTCATTCTGTGAATTAATTCTGGCAGTTTTATCTGCTGTTGTTTCCACATTCTCTGCACAGATTTTTCTTTTTTAAACTTTGTGCTGATGTGAATGGATTTCATGTATGAGGAGGATTATTTTTAATGACTTGTGTGTGATGTTTGACTGTTAAAGACGGAGGTAATAAATGCAGTTTAGGGATGCTGTCTGTGCGACGGAGTCATTGTTTCAACTTTCATACAAAACGCAAAGCAAATTTTCGCACGACACTCCGGAGAGGAAGTTAAACACCAACAACGCTTATTTTTGTTCCCAAATATGGCCGAAATAACCATAAACTGTCCAAGTTCAAAAGTGTTTTCCTCTATTTCTAAATTCAACGTCAAGACGGCGGGAAAATGTCAAAGCTTCACTCGTAAATCTTCATATCGTCATAATGACGCATTATCTGCAGCCGTTTAGGCCTCATTAACTTTTAAAAACATGAAGCTAATAAATGTTAATTTGTGTTTATTTTACAGTTTTAAAGTACGTTGATCGGCATAAAAAATAATCTGCGACTATTTTGATATATGTTTTCAGCCTCTCAAATACTGACACTTCCTGCTTTTCTCTGTTTTGTATTAAAGTGAATATCTTTGGACATTTTTCACTATTTTCTGACATTTTATTGACCAAACCATTGATGGAGAAAATAATGTGCAGATAAGTGAAAAATGAAAATAATAGTTAGATGCATCTCTAGTTTAATGTGTATTATTAGTCCAGAAGCAGTAATATGTATAAATGTATCTGATTATTTATAAAAGGTGGCGTAAATTTGCTTTTTGCAAAACAGTGCATTTTGTTCTTGTGCATAAATGTTGGATACATTTTTTAATGCTTTTGTGACACCGGCAGGAGACGCTTAGTAAAAGTTTAGCATCATAGGACAGTAGAAGAGTTTTGTTTGTCCATGTTTTAGTTCAGACAGTGGAAGGAATGTAACATTTACAAGCATTGTGTCTTAACCTCGTGTGTGTTTTGTGCTCCTGCGCTGCACCGCTCCGCTCTGCCAGGACAAGCTGTGTCTCCCTCATCACATCCTGGAGGAGAAGGGCCTGGTGAAGCTGGGCATCACGGTGCAGGCTCTGGTGGACGAGGCGTCCTGCAGACATAGCCTCCTGACGTGAGCGGACTGTCCCCAACATGTGCAACACGCACACACACACACACACACATACATACACACACACACACATACACACAGTCCCAAGGTGGAGCTGCAACACGCCTCTGTGCTTATCCTGCATCCTTCTCAGTAACACAGGGTTTATATTAGATTTAAGGAGGCACGCTGTTAAGGGAACAAAGCAGTCAGAAGGGGATTTATTTACTAATTCATGAGAGGGAACTTCTTCTTTAATGCCACACACTTAAATTCTGAGGTTTCTTTTATTAGAGAACATGAACCCTGATTTCCTCCTTTTCTTCAGGTAAACACACAAAGGGCATAAATACAACTCTAGGATGTTTTTTTTTTAATATTAATTTATTTTCTTTTTGAATTCTTACACTGGTTGGTACCAAAAAAAGTATTAGGGCCACTTTGAGAGGGGAAAAATGCAATATTTTTAGGGAAAATATAATAACATGAGAATAAAGTTTTAAAGTTTGGGAGTTTAAAAAAAAAAAGAAAGTAAAAAATATTACAAGATAAATTTATAATTTCACAAGAACATCTGTAATATTTAAGTCATAGGATTACAAGCTTATTTATTCTGTTTATGCTTTTTTATTCTTGTAAAAAAAAATTATCACCTTTTTTCTTGAAATTACGACTTTATTCTCATATTATTAAAAATAAATTTGTGACAAATTGCATCTTTATTTAAAAAAATGTGAGATGTTTTTTTGCGTGACCGTGGCCCTAAAACTATGTCGTACAAAAACAGGTGCAGGAACATTTTATTTTTATTTGGTATTTAAATGTAAATTAGATTTAGAGTTGGTGGAGCTGTCGATCTGAACCACTCAGCTTGCCGTAGTCGCACCAACTTCACCTGAAACAAAGCACCAGTCTCTGCGGACGTGTTACTGGACTGTGTGAGTAAAACCAAAACGTTTTAGTCTTAACATAGAGGGAGGCAACCTTTAACCACACTTTGTATTTAAACATAAAGATATTTATAATATAAAGAGACGCTGAGATAAAGTGTTTGAGTTGTTGTACACATTCAAAAAGAAATATGCCAAAAAATATTTTTCTCTAATATATTTTGGGTATAATTGTGTCCGTTTTCTAAGAGTTTGACTGACTTTCTGTGGAGCTCTGCATGTGTATCAAGCCTCTCTGTCCAGGTCACTTTTTTTATTTACCATGAATCCTCTCGCACGTGTTGTTGATCTGTGTTCTCGGAGAGAAACGGCCTGAAGGCAGTTCAGGACTTTTCCAGTGAGCTTTTCTTTATGAGATTCAGTTTGCTAATGTGCCAAAAGTCACAAAACAAAAGCTCCTCACGTCTGCATCTGCACCCCAGATCACCTTGATTTACACGTGAATACTGATGGGCTTCCACACGGCGAGACACTTGATAGATACCAGAGCTGTGTATTAGAGTTTAATATTGCAGATGAGGCAGGTGCAGGAGGAGATCTCTCGCAGCGACTCCTCCGGCTGTCTGGGCTGGTTTATAACAACTCCTAACCCCTGAGTTTGAATCACCGCAGGGTCAATTTAAAAGAACACTGTAGGGAAACGTTCCCGTGTTTCCAAACTTGTGAGGTTCAGCCGGAGCTGCTGCTGCTGCGTGAGATCTCAGATCTGTGACTCAGGGTCGCTTCGAGTTTACTATGCTGCTGATGCTTCATACCACAGCCTGCTACGTCAACTGTGTGTGTGTGTTTGTGTGTGTGCGTGTGTGTGTGTGGGGCGGGGGGGGCCTGTTGAATCATGTGGTAATGGAGATGCACACGGAGACTTTTAAAGGAGCAGTAAGTAATTGTTGACCTTCATCAACCTCTGCTGACATACGTCACTACGTCATTATGATGGCGTATTGGGATCATTGAAGGAAAAGAAGTTAAAATGCGGAGCTGTGGAAGGGGAGAATATTTAGAGGGGAAAAATTGATTGTTTAATTTCTGAGTTTTTTTTACAAGAGCTGGCTCTGTAATTTATACATATAAATCTATATATATATTTCTCTAAATATATATATACATTTCTCTAAATGTATATATATATTTTTCTATATATGTGTATATATATATATTTCTATATATGTGTGTATATATATATATTTCTATATATGTGTATATATATATATATTTCTATATTTCTATATATATATTTCTATATTTCTATATATATATATTTCTATATATGTATATATATATATTTCTATATATATATATATATAAATGTATATATGTATATATTTCTAGATATATAAATATATATATATATATATATATATTTCTAGATCTATAAATATATATTTCTAGATCTATAAATATATATTTCTAGATATATAGAAGTGTTTATATATATATTTATATATATTTGTGTATATATATATATTTATATATATATATACACATAAATATATATTTATATATATGTGTGTATATATAAATATGTATTTATGTGTATATATTTATAAATATATATTTTTTTTAATTTTATTTAATATAATAGGTGTTAAATTGTTAATGTAAATAATTGTTAAAATATTTAACAGGTTAATTAAATCAAGAATCTGTGAATTTTAATGGCTGAAGGTTCACGGTGAGGACATTGTTTTATCACATATGTACGTACTGCCCCTTTAAAAATATTTCCAGGTCTTATATTGTGTCGTGCTTTTTTTCGTTAAATGCCAACAAAACCACATGAAGTGTCTGACACTCTGAACGAGCAGGCCTGTATGAATTGCTGTATATATGATGCAGCTTGGTATCCAAAGCTTGAGCTACTTAAAGATTCAGCAGTAAAATAAATTAATAAAATAAGTTTCCACTGGATCGATTTGACAGTTGCCAAAACAAACATTTACTCTTGTGATAAAGGACTTTATTTCATGTACTATAGCCTGTGTACATATGATTTATCACAAGGACTTCCTGTTGTTGAATTAATGTTTGATAAAAGCAGTGACGATTATGTATGTTCTTCTTCATGTACTGTATATTTCACCAGAAAACACTCGCATCTGCAAACTTTACCATCTGAATAATCCACACTATCACATTTATTATTAAGGAAAGAAAGAAATAATCACGCATTTCAACACTATGGGCAAGTTGGTAAAGTAATAACACAAATATTGATTTATATATATCGGCTATTATTACAGTATTATTTTTCCTGAGCAACAAACTGTCTTCCTAATATTTCTTACATTCCTGATTTAAAAATGAGATTTTATTAAAACGCCTGCTGAAAACAGTCCGAACTCAAAGGAATCAGGATTATTATGTCAGGAAATATAAATGTTTTTAATAATAATGATGTTCGTAATCAATCTTTCTTCATATAATTATATATTTCATATCCACAGTTCTGTACGCATCACATCACAGTTTTTTTTGGGAAAAAGCAATAAAAGCAAAGCGGCTGCTTCCCCGACAGAATCTGCACTTTAAACTTCTTTTTTTTTTAAATATATATATCCTTTTATATCTTTGTTTTGGCAACTGAGAAAATCTTAAATCGCCTTTTAATCTGAAACGGGAGAGTTTCGAAATGTGACGCTGGTGTTAATGTGGAGCCTGCTGAACGTAAAGCAGCTGTTGTTTTTAATGTTCTTATTTTGTATATAAATCTTGTCCAGGGCCTGTACTCACATTTTTGTACTTTTCTGACTGGGAGGAAATTTATTTTTTATGTGACTTTGATGTAACATACCCTTTTGTAACTCTTTGTGAACCTTTTGTGTAATTTGTTGTACAGCAACTCAAATTTAAATGCATGAAATGTCCCTTTAATGTCGCCTTAACTGCTGTGAATACTGTACATAATGCACTGTATTTCTCATCACTTTATCAGTAAAGACCTCAACTGTCTAAAAAATGCAAAGACTGAGTGGAAATACTTTGTTTCATAATCTGTGGATGATAAAAATCTTTTTAATCGTGTTTTAAATCTAATCTTTCCATTAAACTTTAAAAAGTCATAAAATTAGTCCTTAAAGACATACTATACTTTTATGAAAACATTTTTATAATATATTCTACTAAACTTTTTATGAAAATCTTTAGGACATACTATACTATGACTTTTACAGAATTTTTTTTTATGACATACTGTACTAAACTATGACTTTAACATTTTTTTAAACAACATACTATATTATGGCTATGACATTTTTGAAGCAGCATCAGAAAGTCCCCGCAGGTCAAGATGACCCCTGTGACCTCAGAGCTCCACAATTTCATCACAGTGCTGTATACTGGAGACAGTTTCACTCAGCAGGTCAACAAACCTCAAGAAAAACAAAACACCAAAATTAATAACTGGGGATTTTATTCTGAAAAATCCAGCTGTGACTGCTCCCTGACAAACCGACTCTGCATCTGTAGAGTCCACATGATGATGAGGAAACATTTTCTTGTGGAGCAATTATCCAAAACAAATATTGTTCTTCTTTCAGACTTTAGGTAAGTGCTGTTTGAACTGAAGCTACAAAGTGTTCCGACTTATTTTATTATAGAATTTGGTTACCAGAGTACAGATGTTATTGTGCTCCATTCTGCAGGAAGTCAGCAGAAAAGGTTGTGATGGATGGCAGGAGAGCAGAGTGCCGGGCGTCTTCTTCTCTGGTGGAGGTTCAGGCGTTGAGGAACTTGGCGTGATGCTTGATGTGGTCGTTCATGAATGAGTAGATGAAGAAGTAGCTGTGGTCGTAGCCCTGCAGGAGGAAACGCACATTTATGTTTAACCCTGACTTGTGGTAAATTTAATTGAAACATGTCTAAAAAGTTCAATCGGAAAATTAATCAACTATTTTTAGAATTAAATTAAGAAATGCTAGACTAGCCACCAAAAATATAAAGATGTATAACTGCTAGAAAATATCTGATTATTTTGATAAAAAACAAAAAAGGTACAAGGAGCCTGTGAACATAAAAAATTATGGAGAAGTTAACTACAACTCCCAAGATGCATTTCAGCAAGAAGCATCCAATCACTATATGACTTTTTTTTATGACATATTATATGATGACTATTTTAAGACATACTATACTATAACTTTTTAGAATTTTTTTGTACAACATATAATACTATAACTTTTGTAAATTATTTCTATGACATACGATACTGACTTTTTTTTATGACTTATTATACTATTACTTTTTTATGACATACACAGATGTTCACGTATCAGAATTTGAAGCTCTAACAGCAGGTGGAAGCTGATGTTGACGCTGTTACTGATTTTTACTCGTCACTATTAAATATAATAGTAATTTTATATTACATTTAAGTCTCAACATACAAACAGGAACTAAAGCTCTTTGTTGGTGTGGGCACATGGTGACGATTTACTCTGAAAAGAAGCATAAAGGTAAACAGACCGTTGACTTATACAACAAATAAAGTGGTTTGTTTATATTATTTAATATTAAAGACCAATGCAACAAAACCACTAACAAGGACTACAATAAACATTTGCATTTTCGCTATTTAATTGTTTTTGTGCTTTTATGCAGCCTCATCACCTTGTGTATCTTTTAGATGATGTTTATATAGTTATTTATTCTTAAACGTATAGACTTCATCGATCAACATTTTAGCAGCCTGCTCACTCCTGGTTGTCAACAAGGACGTGATTCTCCCAGCATGCAACAGTTATTGTGTTAAGAGTGTGCAGACGATTATAGAAATGAGACTAAATGAACTGACCGGCTGCAGTCTGAAGACCACGGGGATCTTTTTTTCGGAGCACACGGCGATCAGGTTGTCGGGGAGCAGCTGGCTCGCCGACAGGAACTGGTCGTCGCGGCCCTGATCAATCAGGATGTCAAGCGGAGGACCGGAGTACGCCGCCGCCAACACGGTGGCATCGTACGCCTGAAAGAGAGACGAAGAGGAGAGTTGAGAGCGCTCATCGAAGAGCTAAAGTAACCACATTACTGACTCTTTATATGGAACATTAACTTTCTTCTTCTGCTTAATCTTCATTTTTAATCCTGTAGAAATTAACAGGACGGTTATTGGGAGAATTCAGTATTATATTATATATATATATATATATATATAATATATATATTATATATATCTAATATATATATTATATATAATATCTAATATATATATTATATATATATATATATAATATCTAATATATATATAATATATATATATATAATATCTAATATATATATAATATATATATATATAATATCTAATATATATATAATATATATATATATA
>CALSBV010011748.1:2191681-2264696 GCA_943590825.1 Bovichtus diacanthus
GTGTGTGTGTGTGTGTGTGTGTGTGTGTGTGTGTGTGTGTGTGTGTGCGATCAATTATACCTTGTTACTATGCATCCTTTCTATAATTTGATACAGCAAGGTACAATCAAAAGCTGGCACACATTCCAGCTGACTTACTCACCACAAAGCAGAAGAAGAAGCTGATTTTGGCCACATCAGTGATGGTTAGCTTGCCCACCGTGCGCAACATGGCCTCGTGGTCCTTGGCAGCTGGGTAGGACATACGGGACAGTTTGGCCTCCAGGGCTTGAGTAGAGGGCAGCTGACGCACCTCCATGATATTACTGAAACGCACCCGCTGCTTTTTGGAAGCTGCTGGGAGGTGTTGCACAAATGGAGAGGGGAGTGAATTGACGGAGGCAGGTAAAAAATCTGGTTCTATTTTTGTCTGCTCAAACACAACTAATGTAATAATGTAATGTAACGTTGAGACTCCATTTGTATTTGCAGCAAGACAGTCACACAAAATAACAAATAATAAACAAATAATAAAAACCCTTGAAATACAAACACAACAGAAACCCTAAGAGACCGTCTCAGAACCTTTACTGTGGGGCTTTGGACTCTGCAGCTATATTGTCTTTCAGCCAGATCAAGACATTAAGGGCAGCTACAACTCTCCTGAACTGCATCACTAAAAAGTGCATATTTTTTTCCATTGCTCTGTGAAATACAGCCAAGATCCTGTTGTTCTTATTATGATGTTATGTGAAAGAAGAGAGAATAGAGAAAGGATAACTGTGCGTGAGGCTCTCATAAAAGGTCAGACAGAGGTTTCTCTTGTTAAATATTCTATTTCTTTCATATTGGCTCTTAATAATGATTTTTTTTTTTTTTTTTTTACGAGAACAAATTGATCTACTAGAGTGGTCCGAGTAAATTCAGAGAGGAACACAATGTTGAAACAAGATAATAAATATTTCAAAAAATGTACTCACAAGATTCACAGTCTCCCATTAAAAAGTTTGAGTGCTCAGCAGGTACGTCCTGGAACTTCACCGGGACATACAGTGGTTCACTCTGCACAAGAGTGACAGAGTTAGTCGGACATTTTTGTAGTTGGTGAAGTAAAAAAAAGCTGTAACCTGTTGGTAAACAGCCAGGGGGAAAAAAACAAACTTGTAGCACTTTTGACTAGTATACTTTCTCTACGATTAGACTACGTACCAAACAGTTGTTCACAGTGGTGTCAGTGGTGCAGGGTGCAAAGTAGGCTTCAGCGTCAGCAAACTGCAGAAAGACGCAAATCAAATAATCAACTTACAGACCAGAAGCAAGATTTCTGAACCTCCCTAAGAGTCATTTACAATTGCATCTAGTCTTAAATGAAAGGTTCACCGTTTTTCAAAAAAAGTTGTGCGCAACACAGAAATTGCTTTATTTGCACACAAAAAAAACATTCTGCTGCACCTTTTAACTGCGCTTAGGTGCAGTGTAGTGAGGCCGATTACAAAAAGGTCATAATTCAGGATTTCTATGAGGTTTACCACAACTGTTTGCTTCTGCTGTAGATGCAGCTGAGAAAAATAAAGTCAATAACCCTGCTATGTGAATCTGTAGGATTGAGGTCATAAATGTTTGGAGGGGGAAAAAACAACAACATTTTTGATGTACTCCCCCCATGCGGTGAGAGTGTGCTTTCACTACTTACAAACGCAGAGTGCCGCCGTTTCAGAGAGCCAGTGCACTGCTGCCTCCAGGGCCGCCACAGCAGGAAACCCAGCAGATAGAGGACAAACATGGAGGTCTTGGTAAATGTGCTGAAGAAGGGTTTGTTGTACTCCTGTCGCCTGAAGATGTACTGCAGGAAGAATCAACAGGAGGAAGCAGTTTAGGATCACAACAGCTTTTAACTAACATGAGTTGCAAGCTGGACAGTGTTTCCCTCTCAGGCACTCCTGTTTATTTTGCATTTCAAGTCTAGCAAGTTAAGTACATTTCTTCCTAAGAAGAGACAAACAATATTTAAACAATATAATGTGACATTTGATACTTGCACCACATTTCAGAAGGAATCATTGGACTTGTTACTCCAGTACATGTATGTGATGGCTGTCGTTAGTGCTTCCTTTAGACATGTTTCTCTGTGAGAGGCTGGATGTTTCCTCTTGTCTTACATTTCTAGCTACTTCCAAACTTCTATGCCGCTAATCCAGTCGTCTTTCCTCAGTGCCTCGGTTTAAAAAGCTTTTCAAAACCCGCCTGTACTGAATGGCATTTGTATAATATTGTTTCATCTCTATATGTTTGACTTCCCTGTTTTTAATAGTCTTTTAAATGTTTTTGTTTTATGATTAACTATCTAATTGTAAAGGTGCTGTATTTAGTGAAGCACCTCGTAACTCTAGTTTTCGAAAGGAAGATATAGATATAGAAATAAAGTCTACTATTATTATTATTCTTTTGTAACAGTGCCAGTGCCACAAGAGATCATCTTTTAGGATGTTTATTTTTGACACTGTGAAATGGCCTATAGTTTTGACTATCCAGCAGTAAATAGAGTTATTGGAGGATCTACAACGTTTATTACCAACACATGAATAATTTAAACACTCTAAAAAGGAGATTAGCTGACAAAACGACGATATTGGAGTTATAATATATGATATTATAATATATGGAGTTGCAATATTAACATTTACTAGTTTTTTTTAGGATTTGAGTACTTGTTGGGAGAGAGAAGGGCAGATGTGTTGTACATTTGGGATAACACAGTAAAACACAAAGAAATATATCGAGTTCACAGCTTTGTCTGCTGATCCCAGAACATCTCAATGCACTCTGGTTACTGAGCACATCTGCGCCCCCTCTCTCATTTCCTTACAGACGTGTCGCCCCGTACTGCTACCCACCTTACCGCAGCAGGTGTGAAAAACTGACTGACTGAAAAAGTCCTTACTGAGGTTAGCTCAGACGAAACTACCCAGATGACATCCACCAGCAGGAGTATCACCACCCCCAGGGCCATCCGCCTCCGCTGGGCTGCAGAGCTACCCTGAGAGCTCATCCGGTTCATGATGAACACCCACTCCATCAGGACACTGAGGAGACATGCATGGATGGACGAGGACATGTTGAAGATACAAGATGTTCAGAAACAAAACATTAATTAATCCACGAGTGTTCTATGGAAGTGACACATTGACAACAAAAAGATAGATTCTAACAAGAAAGTACAACAACATCAGTAGCTCTGCGTCTCGTACCCTGCTCAAAATGCAGAATTTGTTCTATGAGGGTGTAAGGGCAAATAACAGAAAAGCTACAACAGTCTGGTAAACTCAGAAAATGACATCACTTTACTATAATGCAGCCTTTAAAAATAGGAAAAGACAACACTTATGGCATATTAAGATTTTCAAAATGTAAGACTATATGTAGTTTCATATCACGATATTGATATAATATCGATATATTGCCCAGCCCTACATTTAGTCATTGACAGAAAATGTATCTGCAACTACTTTGATAACTGTTGAGTCACTTTTCAAGCACAGATAAACTCTTAAATGTGAGGATTTACTGCATTTCTTTGTTTTATATCATTGTAATTTGATTTTCTAACATTTTATAGCCTAAAGAAGCTAGTAATCCTTTAATTGAAAGTGACAGTGAACCAGCACAGTAAGAGCAAAAGGCAAAGTATGACTATAATATCCTGGCAGAGCAAATCACTTTTTTTTTGACATTGCAATACACACCTGTTTACCAAAAACAATGTACACACTGAAATGTTCTGTCCAGATACCGATTCAGATTCTGTGTAACGCAGTGAGTCGAGAGCAAGCAGGAGACTCACAGTCCACACAAATCTGCCACAAAAAGAAAGCAAAAAAACAGTAACGTTAACATTTTTGTAAACCAACAACTTGTCACAGCAAACGTCAGTGGAAATGGTCCCACTCTAATAAGTGACATTACGTGACTCTATAGCAACCAAGACAAAGAAAGACGTTAAAGAAAATAGTAGTACTTAAGCTAAGTGTCAGCTAGCAGCAGTGAGTGGTGCATAGTAAACGTACTGTAAAAAAGAGCTGTACTTTACGTAGCTACACATTTTAAGAGTTAGCTTAGATAAATGGCTAGTTTACATTAGTAAACGGGTAGCTAAACTATGTGTAAATCCCATCAAAGTGCTCGTGGTCAGGTGAGCAGTTTTCTTCAATCCCTAAAAGCTAGCGAAACAGCTTACAAGCTAGTTTGTTTTAGTAGCTGTTAAATTGTTACATACTGGAGGTCAGCAAGTAATGCTATCGGCTGTGTTTAAATGCACCGTTAGCGCCAGGCTTATTGGGCAGTCGGTTCAGGTGCAGCTAATGTGAGTAGTTAAAGTTAGAAAATAACATCGTTGTGCTACGTTTACTGTTTATCAATATCAGATAACTAACGTTTACGAGCTAAGCGCTAACAAGCTTAATTAGGTGATCAAATGCTTAATTAAAGTCATCGTTTTACCTGAATGCGAGAAGAGGTCATTTAGTTTGCGCCATTGTGTACTTGTCTTTTCATATGCTGCCGAAATATTGACAAAATCACAGTTTTTACGATAAAAAATTATTGACAGCCCAATGGTTGTAAACATTAGGACACCCTCCCCTCTTGATTATCAGGTGACATCACTTATGTGCTGTAGAGACTTCTGGGATATGAAGTCTAACAGTGGCTGATATTGTCATCATACACTTCAGACTTTCACTCAATCCGTCTATTGAAACTCTGATGTGTACATTTAGACCGTTACAATTTAATATATTTATATTTACATCACAGATAAGTGTGTGGTTGTATAGCGTAATATAGCTGAGAGAGATGTAGGCTATAAATCTTGTGTTTCATTGACAGATAAATAAAACTTAGTGGAGTTTTACTTTAGCTTAGGCAGGATATTGATTGAGGAGGCCTTCAAGGAACGTTGTGAATGTAAAACTTGGCTTAAAAATAAAGAATAAATTAATGACATATTGTCCATTGCTGGATAAATTAGGATTGTTAAATATAAATAACAAATTGTGTTCTTTAAGTAAAATGTCCTATTGAAAATCTGTCAAAACACTGTCACGTATACACACTGAACAAACTAGTGTTTCTACCATATAATTACAGAAAGAGCATTTGTCTTCTATATTAGGGATATATTTATAAATAATGACATTTATTGGGTAATATCTATGTATGTCTGTAAATAACAGTTATTTGTATTCTTCTAAATACGAAGTGTCTTATTCAGAGTCTTAACTACTCGTGAAGTAGTCTTGAAACATGGACTGTATTCAGTATATTGGTTATTAACATAAAATGTCAAGCATCATAAAATAAGCAAAATGTTGTTTCTTGACATCATAGAAATCACAGTATAAAGAATTTTAAATGTTTTCAAAACATGCTTTGAATTATATTTCCTATTTCTCTTTTACCAGTGAACATGTTTTCTTTTCCAATCGATTAATTATGTTGTACCATCGAGAGACTGGAATGGCATCAAGCACTGTTGCTTTGATTGTAAACAGGTACTGAAACTTGTTTAGAATTTCAACAAAAGACAAAAGTGACTTAAGTAAGTAACTAACTAAGTACTTTCTACAATTAGAAAAAGATAGTTTTACTCTTAATTCTATTTTTCTTCTTCTCTTGAAACATACAGTACAGTTGAATTATAGGAAGTATAATTTATGCATTGTGAAGACATTAAAAAAATTAAAAACATAGACATAAAAAATAAAATAAAACAAGTAAATGTTTTACAGGTGAGTTATCATACACGGATGAGGAAAAAACAGTATTACAAATTAGTGGGCAATACTTTGATTTATTGCAAGTTCAGTTCAAATATAGACAACGGGAAAGTGTATGCAAACAAGATTAATTAGAAAAAGTAAAACGGGAATGTTTTACACCTAGATCTGAATAAAAGTATTTCGTTTTGTTTAAACTGGGTATCTTAAGTTTTCTGTTGCTGTCTGTAGTGCTGTTCAGCAGTCTGTGGCAGAGGCGCCCAAACAAACACACAATTTACGAAACGATTTCACAGACACGGCATATATATCGCTTTTAAATACACGTTTTGTTACAATATACATAGTAGTAGTTTTAAAATAATGATATGTATTATTAACAATATAGGTGACTACTCTGCCAAACTGTTTTCTGAAACCGCACGCATGCGTTCATTTGTCCAGCAGGTGGCGCTGCTTCTGTGCTGCACCTTCACCCACAGCAGAAGAAGAACAACGCCGCTTTCTCAACTAAACATGGCAGCTTCCCTAATGGAGCACAGTTGTTGAACTTATTGAATATGTAAAAGCTACTGCATTGATAAGTCTGTAACACTAGTCACGTTAAGTTACTGGTGCTACGACGGAGTAAATAGTTTGTGTAGCGGTAAGTAAGTATCACATATCTGTCATTATAGTGTTATAAAACCGCTCACAGGGTTAGCATCACGGTTAGCATAGGGCTAGCGCGCTGGGTGAGAACAACGTATTTTCCATTGTGAAACGCTGCGTTAAAGCCTTGTTATTAATGTTTTATATCTATTGTATTTAAGTATTTAATGGGGTACAACTATATAATAATTAAGTCCATTGTTATGACCAGTAGTACGTGTAACGTTAGCACGCTAACCTCACACCTGCTAACAAGCTCAGAACGTCATTGTGATGAATATCTGTATAACTTCTTTATTTACTGCGGGTATGTGTTACACAGGTTGCAGTAACAATAGGATTTTGAAGACTATGCTGTCATAGTGAGGGAAGCAGAGCAGCATCATGGAGTTTTCTTCTCAGGAGGAGGAAACTCTCAATTCCCATCAACCCACTCCTCAAGTCGTCGATATGACCACCAGTGAAAGGGTAAGCTTTTAATGTTTCTAATAATAAATTAGATGTGGGCTTTATATTGAGATAACAGAGGCATTGGGTAATGATATTGGCTGGGATGTTTTAGGGATGAACCAATATGTCAATGATATTGGCAGCATCAGTCCACGTTCTTGGCTGATGAAGATTTGGCATATTTGTGGATTTCTTTCTAGCAGTAGGCTGCACACAACTGGGAAATTAGCAACACAATGAAAGTGCCATGGTCAATTAAAAAAAACATACATTGTCAAAGACAATGATTTGTTTCTAAATTGAGAATGTAATGTAACATAAGAAAAAAAAATTATATATATATATATATATATTACCTCAAAATGATTTACCCAAAATATTAATGTGAACGTATTGAGTCTGTTAATGAAATAAGCTGCACTCTCTATGAAGGTAATGTGTAAAGCTGTTGATTAACCTCATTTAGTTTAGGGCTGAGCGATATAGAAACAATTCCTAATTGTGATTATTGTATGATATTGCAATAGCAATATGATTCACAATATAGGAGGGAATGATAATTTTTGCTCATTGTTCTCATTTTCATTGAAAACGAATTAAAGTGGAGTTGTGTTGCACATACACAGTGCAACAGTGAAGGTTTGTTTTTAAAATGATTAAGTAAGTGGAAACTCCTTCCACTTTATAATAATCTCAGTAATAAGTGTTGGGCATTAATGTTTGAAAGCAGTTCTTACACTTAACCAAAATTTTCCTGAGTACATCTGTAGTAATGTAGTGTTTTTTATGTATAGAAATGAATGCCTGTATAAGGAAAAGTTCATTCAGTTTGCTTTTCCCTTCCAGGTGGTAGATCTTCTGAATCAGGCCGCCCTGATACCAACAGATGAAAAGCTAAATGTGCTCAAACAGGTTTGTAATTATTTACAATTTGTTTTATTAAATCAGGTTTTCACTGTTGTGATATGCAAAAAGGAATATTGATAAAATAAAATGAAAAGCAGTTTCATAATGTTTGTTTTAATGCAAAATAGGTTGTACATCTGTGTGAATTACTGTTCTTTCACTGTTCTTTCCTTACACACATTTTCCACCCATTACTTGGCTACTTTGCATTGTAATGTACTGCAACCTGTTCTGGGTGTTGACCTGCTGTCTGCCCCAGTGTGTGCTGGGATATGAGGCGACGCACACTGAATCAATGAACTTGTATAATTTTCAGGTCCAGGAGCTCATCATCAACAAGGATCCCTCTCTTCTTGACAATTTCTTGGATGTAAGTAAACCTGTATACAGCTCTCTTATCTAACTGTAGTTTGACCTGAAATAAAGCTTTTTTAAATGCATAAGCTGCATTAGTATACAATGGCACATTGTTCAGTAGGCTTAGATCAAAAACTAAAACTTTGATTTATAATTATTCTTCCGTTGTCCTGTTCATCCCGTAGGAGTTGATTGCCTTTCAGACGGACAAGTCTATCGAAGTGAGAAAATTTGTCATTGGCTTCATAGAGGAAGCATGGTGAGTTATTAGACGGACAAGTCTTCCACTGTCATGGCTGTGAATTTCACGTTTATGAAAGAAAGTGTTTTGCAGGTTTTCTCAGTCTTTTTCTTTTTTATGTTTTTTCCAGTAAAAGGGACAATGAGCTCCTTCTCAGACTGATCGCCAATCTGAACATGTTGCTGAGGGATGACAGTGTGAACGTGGTGAAGAAAGCCATCCTCACACTCACCCAACTGTACAAAGTTTCTCTGCAGGTAAATACAGGCCTCTTTTATAAATATTTAGACTTGTGTGTTTTAGCCCAAAGACCAAATGCCATAAATCTTCTGGTGACGTCTCTTTCTTATTTAAGAAGACAACAAAATCAAGTTTCAACTACCAATATGTGTTGTGTATTCAAACATTATACTTGTATCTCTTCCTTGCCAGTGGTTGGTGCGCTCTAAAGCAGTGTCAGAGAGGCAGGAGGCATGCTGGGATCTGCTCACACAGATGAAAGGGGATGTTCTGGCCTTGCTGGACTCTGAAAATGACGGCGTTCGCACTCACGCCATCAAGTTCACAGAATCGTTAATCATCACTCTTTCACCGCGGACGTCAGACTCCGATGTTCCCAAGCGACAGGAGGGGGACATCAGCCTGGACAAAGTTCCCAGAGATCACTCGTACATTCGCTACGGTACGGGTATCAGAATTCTGCTCTGAGGACATAATGTGTTAACATGTTTTGTTTTTTTTGTCCAGTCTTGGGCTGCATAATAAGGAAAATATGCGATATTACTTCCGAGAAATCAACCAATATTAAAGTGTACTCAGTTCTGCATTTCTGCTGCTTTCAGTATACTGCTGAAATACAACAAATTGCTTTTTGGTTGAAAAAGTGAAAGGAAGTTATTATCAACATTCTTTCATTGAGCAAATTGAACATGAAACTGAACACAAAAGGCCCCAGAAAAAAAAGAATGATCATCATTTTCAAGTGCCGTTTTCTACCGATAATCTCTTTAAACTAGCTCAAATATATCGCAAATTGATATTGTGATGTCATTAAGCTACCATTAAAGTCCACCAGTCCATTAAAGCTTATGTTTTAGAACTGATATATTGATGCTGTTGGAATCAACAGCTGTTTTGTGTGAGGAGGGAAAGGCTGCACTGGAGAAGCTGCTGAAGTTTATGGTCCATCCGGCCATTTCCAGCATTAATCTCACCACAACACTGGGCTCCCTGGCCACGATCGCCCGTCAGAGGCCAATGTTCATGTCAGAGGTGGTGCAGGCGTATGAGACATTACATGGTGAGTGCTTCTGAGCCAGTGTTTCTGTATCTTTTAGAGTCCAACTCTATGCTCAATACATCATTTGACTCTAAAGAGTGTTATACTAAATGCTATTTTCTTTTTTCCTGTATACTTGAACCTTTTTAGCAAACCTGCCACCCACTCTGGCCAAGTCTCAGGTCAGCAGCGTGCGAAAGAATCTGAAGCTGCACTTGGTGGCGGTCCTCAAGCATCCCTGCAGCCTGGAGTTCCAGGGTCAAATAAGCACTCTGCTGCTGGACCTGGGAATGCCCCAGAGTGAAATAACACGTTCCACACCTGCACCACGTGAGCAGCGCAAAAGGCCTCGCAATGATGAATACGGAGAAGGGAAAAAGGTCAAGATGGGTGAGTACTGATCGGTGATGGCAGTCATAGACATTATAGTCTGACTAGACTGTTTGCTGCACTGAAGTATAGAAATTATTGGAAAATATTTGGCAGGTGTCAGGTTTTGATAACTCTTAAAAAAAAAAAAAATAAATAAAAAAAAAAAGCTGGATAAAATATTCTAGTTAGAGATGCACCGATTGCATTTTTCTTTGCCGATTTTTCTTTTTTTCAAAGAAGTATAATTGACTGCATACACAAACCTTTTTAAACTTTTCTTTCATGGGAAATTCAATTGTATGTTCATACATATCAGAAGAATCAGGAAAATATTATTCTATACTGTGTATGTAGGCCTATTATAGAAAGTCAACTTTTTATTTATTTATCTATGTATTAGTACAAATGTATTCATGAATCGGTATCTATTTACAAGAATGCAAATGTGTGTGTATTATATTATATTAACTCCCAGCGTCCTCCTGCCTGCCCACCCACACCTACTGACAGAGGAGAGGGAGGGACCTCGGCTGTTGGTAGAAGAGCCAGGTCCCTGCGATTATTCTGAGCAGCATGCATGGCAATGAATTACATTATAATGTATTAAAAATAGATTTCTCAATTTTCCCATGATGGTCTGAATAAGTCGCTTAATTTATCGCTAGTAATTTTTTTAGAAATAGAGTCACTAAGAGGGTCTGAAAAAGGATCAAGTTGGCACCACTGTGTGTGTAGTTGTGACAATAGTCGATTACTCTCTGTGCCGTGGTGTGTCTGTCGTGAACCATCGTGTGGCACATGCATGTAAATTTGACCCCCAGAAAATCTGCTATATCTGAGACTAATCGGCCAATCAAGCTGAAAAATGGCCGATCGTTCGGTGCATCTCTAATTGTTGCTCTGTTCTATTCTGCCTACAACTATACATTTCTGTGTTTGTGAGACCTGATGGAAATCCTAATATTTTTGATGTTTGTTTCTTTGCGTTCAGAGCCAACCCTTGATGACGATGAGGACAAAGAGGAGCCAGCCCTTCTCTCGGTCCCTAAACCTGCTGCTGTTCCGGTGGCACAGTCTGCCATTGACCTCACAGCTGAGTTTCTGCACCCGCTGCTCTCCTCTGAGAACGTAGCCAACCTGGTGAGCAGGAGTGGCATTTATTTTTGGCTTATTTCTCTCCTTTAAGCTCACTGTGTGACACTTCAGCTTATACCTCTGTCTGGTTGTTTAGGTGCTCATCAGCATGGTGTATCTGCCTGATGTCATGCCGGCATCCTTCCAGGCCACATACACACCTGTGGAGTCAGCAGGCACTGATGCCCAAATTAAACATCTGGCCAGGTTGATGGCCACACAGATGACTGCAGCTGGAATCGGTCCAGGTTAGTGACAAAGACATTTAGCACGAGAAGGCCAAAAAATGTGGCCGTTTTGTTTTTGACTGAAGGAATAGTTTGACATTTTGGGAAATACCCTTTTCTGCTTTCTCGCTGAGGGTAAGATAAGAAGATTACAACCAGGAAAGGCTCCAGGAAGTATTTTTCAAAGTTTTCAAACTAGAAGTTTCCCATTTTTGAGCCAGTCTGATATATTTGCAGGACAATATTATCAACAGATATGGTCTCACTGCAGATATATTGGTATTGGTATATATTGCATAAACTGCAGATAATAATAAATGTTCTATCGGTGAGAATTTCTGCATATATGACCCTTACTTTTAATTTGTTCAAATTTAAAATATGTATTTGTGTTTTTTAATTGTTATTGTTTATAATGATTTCCAGTCAATTTCACAGTTTAAAAGTTATTATCAGCTTTATGAAAATTGAACAATGTCCTGCCTCAGTGTATATATCTATGTCATGTAAGAAGCACATTTTAAGGACTCTGTTAAGTTTTGTAAAACAGAATATTTGCTAAAATACTGTTATTGTTTGAGGGGTTTTTTAAAAATTATTAATATTGGTATCAGCCACAAAAACCCTATTGTATATTTTCTGGGCTCTAATTTAAAACCACGATATCTTAGGACTTGAGCAGTGCAAAGCCAGAGAAGACGATGCCGGCAAAGACAACGACGATGAAGCTGGTGCTAAAGACCTGCTCATCAAGCGCAAAGTTCCAGCTGTGATGGTGGGACAAGCGATCTCTGTGGTGGGAGGTTACGAAAAAGAAAAGACTCCGACAGAGGCTCCCGCCACAGTCAAGAGGCTTCCTGAACCCATCGTTCCTACGGCACAAACCAAGTAAGTCCTGGCTCCAACACTAAGATGGCAGAAGTATTGTAGGCTGCGCCTTTGTGCAAGTCCGACTGATCCCCCTGAATGATTTTGTTCTGTTACAGAATGACAGGGGCAAGTGGGAGAAAAAAAGTGTTTCGATTGTCAGACGTCGTCCAGCCTTTATCAGACACGCAGATTGAAAAGTTAACCTCCAGAGCGGTCAAACGCATCCTGCATTCAGAAAAGGCGATTGCTCAAAGCGGCATGTCCCATGTAAGTAATCACCCCCTGGTTCATTTCTCATTTTCTCCTTAATGATTGAGTTGCACTTAAGGTTAATCAAAGGGATAGTGGATTGTTTTGAAGTTGGGCTGTATGAGGAACTTGTCCATAGTCGTTGTACTATGGAGTGTAACTCCAGCCTGTTTCTCCAAACTGGCGGCGTACTGTAAGTTATACACTGACTATGGATAAGTACCTCAATCAACTCTACTTCAAAACATCCAAACTGTCCCTTTTTACAAAACAAAGTGCCTGTTGTAGAAGATAACCACACTAAATCTGTTTTGTAGGTAAGAGTGAAGCTCCTCTCCAAGCTTGTGACGCAGTTTGAAGGGATGATGAAAGAAGACGTGCTGGGATTTATTCTGGATGACATCAGGACAAGGAGTGACTTGGCCTTTTCGCTCCTCTACCAAGAATACAACACTTACCTGAGCCAGCTGCCATCTGGGCTGCTGGACAGCTACGACCACTGTCTCTACACTCTGCTGTCAGGCCTGCAGGAGAAACCCGAGCAGAGGGATGGGTGAGACAAAAACTTAGCATTCTTACATGTTTGCAGCATGCTTTTTTTTTTTCTCTTGCTCTTATGCTGGTTGTGTTCTATAATGTCTGAAATGGTAAACATTCCTGATACTGTGGAGCAAAACTTAATCAAAAAAGTCCATTTACAGCCTAAAGTGAGTCCTGTTTTTTTATTACATCTCATCTCTTCCAGACTTTTCACCAAGCTGGTACTGGAGGCTCCCATTATAACAGAATCAGCGTTGGAAGTAATCCGACGATACTGTGAGGACGAGGTACGTGACATGATAAAGACGCAGCGTCTCGTACAGAGTTAGTTCCCCGTATGTCCACTCAACTGTTTGTTGTTGCCTTTGTTTCAGTCTCGGGTGTATTTGGGCATGACGACTCTGAAGGAGCTGATCGTCAAACGGCCCTCAAGGCAGTTTCAGTATCTGCACGTACTTCTGGATCTCAGCTCGCATGAAAAAGAGAAGGTGATAACATTTCTTGTCCACATCATATTCATGTGTAACTCATATTCTCACAGTTTGATTAGTGGATTTTTTTTTGCATGTGTGTGTTTTTTATTTTTTTGGGTTTTTTTTAACGACTGCTTTTTTTTTAGGTGCGGACCACTGCCTTGGCTTTTCTCAAGCGTATGTATGAGAAAGACCAGCTCAGAGACTACATTGAGAAATTTGCACTGAACTACATGCAGCTTCTGGTCCATCCCAACCCTCCGTCTCTCCTCTTTGGGGCTGACAAAGACACAGGTTTGGAATACAATATTATTACAATATTATCAGAGTAGTACTTTGCTAGTGGCTGTCACTGACATCATGTTTTTCCAACTATTTTGACCCATTTATACATAACTGCACCTTACAACTACTTAAATGCATTTCCTGTAACACAGCAACTTCAGTGTGAATGTGGTACGGTTGTATGGTTTGGACGACCTTAGTAGTAATTCACTCGGCAAGAACACTTTTATAAAGGTGTGAAACAGTAAGGCAGTTAGTTGAGTTTATTAAGGTCAGAGCATGTGGTCCAACTGCAGTTTTGCTGAACAAAAGCAACTTTACAATTAGCATGTATGTAAATTCCCTGAGTACGTCTGTGGGAAGACTTCTACTGCTTTTTCTTGTAGCATCAATTTTCTAGTAAATGTATATAGCAAACATGTATATACTTTTCAAATTCATTGCAACTGCTATAGTATGAGAGCTACAACGATTCAACAGTAAAATAATCGGCAACTATTTTTAAATCGATTTAATCGTTTTAGTAATTTTTCATGAAAAAATGTCAGAAAATGCTGCTTTTCGCTGTTTTATATCTTATTAAAGTGAACTGTCTTGTTTTTTGGAGTAAAAAAACAAGACATTTAAAGACATCACCTTGGGCTTTGAGAAACTGGGATGGACATTTTTCAATATCTTCTGACATTTTATTAACCAAATGAATTATCGAGAAAATAATCGGCAGATTATTCGATGATGAAAATAATTGTTATTTGCAGCCCTATATGGTAGGATGGGCTAAGTTGGAGTGCAGATACTACAAACCCACGCTACTTGTGACCATTGCAGTCATGCCATTATTTACTGGCAGAGAGCAGCGACCCGGTGCAGCACCAGCTGTGCCCTGTCGGGTCAATAGCCCCAGTGCAGCTGCACTGCTTATATTTACACCACTTCTGATATCCTGCCGACTAGAAATAGTGCAGCAGAAGGAATAACAAACACTTTTCATGAACTTTTCCAGCCTAAATTTTCCCTGCGCGACAAAGAAATACAAAGTGGCAACTTCCCCATTGTCCTGTCACCTCACAGTGTTGTTGTGTGTTTGTTGAGACAGAGGTGGCTGCCCCCTGGACTGAAGAGACTGTGAGACAGTGTCTGTTCCTCTACCTGTCCCTGCTGCCTCTAAACCACCGGCTGGTCCACGAGCTGGCGTCTGTCTACACCGAGGCCATCGCTGACATCAAGCGCAGTGTGCTTCGAGCAATAGAGCAGCCTGTAAGTCAGTCCTCGCTGTTGGCATCTCCTCACTCTGTCATTCATTTGTCTTTTGAGGAACGCTCCATCTATTTGTTCTTCTTAAAGAACTCCGTTTGAGATGAATTGTTCTTATATAAACGGGACACTCTGTTCATCAGTAGTTGTGAATATGGACAACTTCACTCCAAGCAACTAGGAAAAACAGAACCACTGTTTGAGTTCTGACTAAATGATGAAAACGGGGGATATCTAAATTCTGCCAGGAAAAGAATCCAAAAAGCAGAAATTAACCCCAAAACACAAAGTTTTGTGGGCAGAAGGAGAAGTTATCTGATAGCCAGCAGGTATTCATACCTGGGAAGCCGAGCATGACTAAATAAACTGAGGGCAGAGTCCGGACTATTGGACTACAGTATTTGCTTATCTATTTCTTCATGTGTTTTTAAGAGAAGGTAAACTAGAGCAAACAGTGTACGGTGCAACTTCCTCGCTCTGTTACAAGAACGCACCTGTAGCCTCAAACCTGTGATGTAAAAACTGCAGGCTTGTGATCTGTGAGGTAATGTTTGTGTTATATAAAAGTGGAACAACGTCTTCCTCAAAGGGGAAAAAACTAAATTGCACAAAAATGGATTCAAATTAAGCAATGCTCTTGAGTTGTGTTGTGTTGTTTTTAATCGTACTGACACGTTTTTATCCACCCTTGTTTTAGATCCGGGGCATGGGGATGAACTCTCCTGAGCTGCTTCTCTTGGTTGAAAACTGTCCTAAAGGGGCAGAGACTTTAGTTACCCGCTGTCTGCACATTTTGACAGATAAAGGTAAAAAGCACTTTTCATCTGTACAGGAGGGTTATGGTCAATCGACACAAAATGTAGCCAAACATGGAACAACAACGCAATAGAAGAACGTCTAGGAAATGAAGTGTCGATGTGTAATATAAGTCTTCTTTTCCCTCCATTCAGTGCCTCCATCTCCAGAGCTGGTGGAGAGAGTGCGAGACCTTTACCACAAACGAGTGCCGGATGTTCGTTTCCTAATTCCAGTCATAAACGGCCTAGAAAAGGTAAAGTTCAGCAACTCGTCTCAATAGTCTAGTTAACTGGGTTATACTTTTGTCACATGTTTATCACACTGCATATATGGAAAATTACTATCTTCCACTCACTGTTTTGCTATTTTTTCATATAGAATGAAGTCATCCAGGCACTGCCCAAGCTCATCAAACTCAACCCCATTGTAGTGAAGGAGGTGTTCAACCGTCTCCTGGGCACTCAGCACAGTAAGAGCCATTTATCTCTCCCACTGTTGGATGGATTTACTTTACTTCCTTTCTTTCTTTTTACATTAAAGGAAATATTCTACACCTTTCATGTGGATGTCCAATCAGTGTTGATGGTAAATGTAGTCCATTGAAGTAAAGAATCCTCAGTGTGTGAATCAGTCAATCAATCACACACAATCAATTTTGAAGCTGATTTCTCCTGCTTGCAGAGCCGTGTCAGCAGTGCCTACATGTACCAGGATGCATTGCTCCCGAGCTACTGTCCATCGTTGCCTCTCCGTGTCCCTGTCACTTTGCTCAGCAGCCGGCAAACAAGACACAGCAAACTTCTGTTTGTCTTGAGGAGATGCAGCATTTATTTGTGCACCAACTCCAAACTCTACTGTATGTCCACTTGATATCTTCACCGCTAAACTTACTCTGCTCTGCTCCGGTCACTCTCTCTCGTCCGCTCCGCATTCACCATCACTCTCTCTCTCTGGCTCCACCACACACTACCTGCGCACACACACATACACACACCCACTAAAGTTCTAGTCTGCTCTTCTCCAAATGAGCTACGCTACTCTTATAACAACAAGTCTGGTCTGCATTTCTTCGGCCTCTGGCTCGATTTAAATACGGCTGAATATCTGAATCAGCCAAAACACTGTATCCTCGACCGTAACATCTTCTTCACTCATACTTTGGGATTTTCACTGTTGGAACTAGCTTGTTTGTAATGCATGTACAGAACAAGAACAAGGAAGGAAGTGGACAAGGAAGGAAGTGGACAAGGAAGTTCCGTTTTTGAGCAGCATCTATAGCACGAGTGCCACATGACTACCCTGCGGCTGCGGTTGAATGGTCAAAAGAATGGTGTCCTATGTCTTTTCCTTGTGATGTGATGGAGAATTCATAAGGACTTAGTAAAAGACAACTGCGGTGCTGAGAGAATCCCATTGCACTTGCACGACTGTGGACAGGTTTTTTTTAGCAACTTCATTTATAACTCATAGAAAATTAGAAGGCTGCGACAAACTCGATGCTTTACAATTCAAGTAAGGATTTGTGTCCAAAACAGAATCACAACTCTTAAGAAGGATGTTTTTAATTTATCTATAGTGTATAATTAAACGGCAACGGAAGGATGTTATTGACGGCTGAATGGTGCGTCGCTTTCCATGTTGCTGCCGCGAGGAATTGTGGGACAGCATTATCTCCTTTCCTTTCGTAAAGGATGGTCCAGTGTTCCCTATGCTAAAAGAGATAAGAAAGCCTCTTTTCTTTAGCATTTAGAGAATTTGAACAGCTCTTATCATGGCTGCCACTTTGATACTTCCGGGTTTCACCCAATTAGGAAACTTCCTAAGCAAAAAAGACTATTCTACCGCAGCCTAGAAATGCAGGCTGAAACAGCCTGTAGGTCTTTGTTGCATCCAACTACGTCTCTGTCACGTCAATTGATGCCACTGAATGCAGAAAGAACATCAGATTTTGCAGCTGGAGAACTCCGCTTTCTGAGGCAAAGATGGACAGTAGTTCGAGAGCAATGCACCCTGGTACATGTAGGCACTGCCGGCACAGCTCTGCGAGAGGAGAAATCGGCTTCAATATAGCACACACAGGAATTCATTGCTTCAGTCAACTACCCTCTACACTAATTGTACATCCATATAAAAGGTGGCAAATTTCTCTTAAGAAATTAAGCAATAGCTTATACTTGAATTAAGTTTTGTTCCAACTAGTAATAAATAAAAAAAGTAATCTAATTACTGTAATAACATGCATAGCAAATATTATCAAAGGATTCTTGTTTCTTATGTCCTTATTTTTTGTCGTCTTCAGTTATTGACGAGCGTTATTGTTTGCTGCTGTGGAAGCTTGTTTCAGGTGAAGGACTCTGATGTATTCTCACTGCATGTTGTCTTTCAGGTGAGGGGAGTTCATCTGTGTCCCCTCTCACCCCGGGAGACCTGCTGATTGCCTTACACAACATAGACTCAACCAAATGTGATATGAAGTCCATCATAAAAGGTCAGTGTTCGCTGATTAACCGCTTCATCAGTTTCTCAGAACAGCAGTTGGTGCTTCAGTCTGTTGTTACTCTAATCTCTTTGCAATATTGTCAATTTATGATATATCATTTTTATATTTAATTAATTTCTCCTTACATGCACAACATCATCAGTGCCAGGTTTTAGAGTTTGACTTCAGCAACAACCACCTAATAAGTATATGTATGCAGGCATTGTATGCAGGTTAGCCATTAAAGGGACCTTTGAATAAGCTTTTTTGATATGTTGTGGCGCACTCGTCACTTTGCACCCAAATTGCAGTCTGACTGCAGGCAGTATACTACTATTACTGTATAATGGGTTTGGGTCCCCGATGACCTTTTTCAGCAGGCAATTGATCAGTCTCTGTTGCATATGTATGACAGCTACCAACCTGTGCTTTGGGGAGAAAAATGTGTACACGTCGGAGGTTTTGGCGGTGGTGATGCAGCAGCTGATGGAGCAGAGTCCCCTCCCCATACTGCTCATGCGTACAGTCATCCAGTCCCTCACCATGTATCCCCGACTGGGAGGCTTCGTCATGAACATCCTGTCCCGCCTCATCGCCAAGCAGGTCTGCACCAAACCCCAGCAAAAATATTCATGGTTTCTACAGTCATTGAGGTCCTGGATTTATTTATTTTTAACGACATAGTGTGTGTTTAACTTGTCAAATATGCAATGACATTTTGGTCTACAACCGGATGCAATATATAAGGGTTTCCCATCCAACACCAGACTAGAGAAACGGAGAAACTCATCAATTAAGTTATACTTTTCCTCTAATAAATATCGATCACCATATTTCACCATTATCACAACTTTGGTTGTTTTTTTTCCCCCTGTAGGTGTGGAAGTATCCCAAGGTGTGGGAGGGATTTGTGAAGTGCTGCCAGAGGACGAAGCCTCAGTCGTACAGCGTGCTGCTACAGCTGCTGCCCGCACAACTGACCAGCGTGTTTGAACGCTGCCCAGAGATGAGAGAGCCTCTTCTACAGCATGTCCTCTCCTTCACACCTCATCAGGTAAGTTTCCACTGAAACGCTGAAGCTCATTTACAGTCCAAACATTCTGCTCCTCTCTGGATTTCATCATGTACCAACTGCCACTGTTTTTCTGTGTAACAGCAAGCTCACATACCTGCTTCCGTCATGTTGGTCCTGGAAGTAAATAAAAAACCAGAACCAAAACCTGTCGAGCCCGTCGTTGTCATGGAGCCCGTCGATGCCATCGAGCCTGTCGTGGAGCGAGAGGTAACTGATGAAGACATAAATATGATTCCTAAAGCCTGCACACTCTTCCCTTCCATAAATTGGTAACATCCTTCATTGACATAAGTGTAATGATTAACTTGAATTGTTAATTAGTACAACAGAAATGAACATATTTCCAACACTGCTGGTCACTCAGTGTTTCCTGTTAAACTAATTCTTACCTAATGTCTACGTATATAGTCATTTATTAGAAAATTAAAACCCTCCATTTATTTTTTCATAAGTTGTCGTCATATGCTCCTCTCTTTTAGATGGAACCAGTTCCTGCCCCAGTCCCTGCCCCAGTCCCTGTCCCAGTTGAAGAAGAGGCTTCCACTGCAGCACTGGAAGAGTCGGAGACGCCAGAGCAGCAACACCCAGCCGTCATGAAAGATGAGGAAGAACCAATGGAGCAAGAAGAGTCTGCTCCAGTGATACAGGAGGAGTCTGTTGACACTGTTTCCCAGGTAAGACAAAGTTAAAATAGATGTGTGATTTAAATTAATTAATTTGATCAATTATACTTATTTAGTATTCTTAATTTCACAATCCATGATTGAATAAAAATTGTCTAAAACTGGATCTAAAGAAGTTTAGCCCTGTAAGCTAATATGTGGTTCTCTTCAGGAGGAGTTGAAAAGAGCAGATGAAACGCCGACGCCCACGCCAACGCCGTCACCTCAGCCAGAGCCAGCTGAGGAACCGATGGAGTCTCAGCCTGAACCTTCAGACCTTCAGGAGCCTGAAAAAGATGTTGAAGCTGACCTCACAGACCCTGAGGCTGAAAGTGGCAGCGAAAATGGAGAATAGCTGCTCAAAACAAATGCACCATACACATTTCTCTCCTTTGCAAACATCCCACAGATTTTCCAGGAGTCCTGGTCAAGAAAAAGCTCTTTGTTCTTTTTGTATTTGTAGAAAACTGATTTTTGAGGAAAAAATATCAAGGTAACTTTGCATATGAATTCCTTATACGTTAATGTGATAAGTTGACAATAAAACAAGAAAATGCTGGTTTACTGTCTGCTTCCATTGTATTTGCCCCTGTGGTTCAGCGGAAGTGTTTTGAAAGACTTCAAGGTTTCATCAGTAGTCAGCAGTATGTACGCAGCGTGTTTAATAGAAAATGGCAATATTTAAATTAAAAGAATATGGTGCACGAACAACTACTGAACAGGATGCAGCAGCTGATCTCATACATTTCAACATCACTGGAGTTTTGTACTGCAATGAAGACAGATGACTCGAGTGCAACAATCTTTGTATAATATAATATTATAATATTTTGATTTACCATCTAGTTAAAAATCTGTTAATTGTATAGCTAAACAACAAAACGGACCACAAATAACTTTTTACATTAAGAAGAAAGCTTTTTCTTTTCGTGCTCTTGTTATATCTCCCATTAACTTTTATTATGGATACAATTAAATTCAGAGAGAGTCGAAGACTCTGTATGTCTGTCAGCAAGAAACCTTTTTTACATTTACATTTTTATTTATCGTATCTCCATTCAGTCACGTGAGGCTGTTCGTTCCTGAGCGTCGGGTTAAACTTACAACATTTATCAAAATAAAAAAATTCCAGTGTTCAAAACACTCCATAATCGTATTCTGGGTTATTAAAAAATCAACTCACAATCAAAATATCATTAAATATTGACGCAAATAATGCATAAATAATCACAGTAATCCGTATAAAGACAGACTGCAGCTTGTTATTCATGTACAGGTGTTTGTTTGACAGGTACCAGACTGCTGCTGCTCCGGCAGTGATAACTGTGTGTCTTTATTAATATTAGCACAGTGCACGTGTGCAGACACACACTCCATCAAGTCTCTCCAGCTGATCAGCTGTGATCGCCCACTTCAGAAACGGACGTCTCATTTCTCTAAAAACACATTTCCTCGTTTCCTCTCTCTCCTCGCAGGGTTTCCTTGCGTCTCTCCATGCGTCCTCGAGAGACACAAGGAAAAGACGCAAATGAGGGAAACGTGATTGCAAATTCCAATTGTCACCTGTAAGCATTGCTATACTTTTATTTTGAAAATGCAACCGGAAGTGATTTAAATCTGAGTCTCGCGTAGCCAGACTTGTGATTACTGGCTGGACGGCTAACCTCGCGAGACGAGTCCGACTCCAGCTGGTTCCGCCTAACTTTCCTTCATTCCTACCAGATAAAGCAGCAATGAAAGCTGTCATTCTCGCCGCCGGGTACGGAACCAGGCTCCAGAGGGATGTGGTTGCCGACAGCAGCGGGAGGTTCGCTCACCTGGCTGGGACTGCCAAGCCGCTGCTGCCGGTGGGACGGTGTGCTTTGATATCTCACTGGGTCCATGCGCTGACCGCCGCCGGCTGTGTGGACTGCATCTATGTTGTTGTAAGTAGCACCGTGTAGTCAGTGGTGGAGAGTAACTAAGTACGTTTACTTAAGTACTCTTTAGTACATTTTTGAGTTACTTTGAGTCCACTACATTTCAGGGGGATGTAAATAACTTTCGACTCCTCTATCCAGTGTTGGAGAGTAACTAAGTACACGTAATTAAATACAATTTTGAGGTAGGCCTACTTGTACTTTATGCTACTTTCTACTTCTACTCCACCACATTTCAGAGTGCAATATTGTACTTTTTACTCCACTACATTTATCTGACAGTTTAAGTTAATTTACTTTACAGATTCAGATTATTATTCCAAAATATAATCATGATTTATTGCTATTATCATTATCAAAGTTCACAAGCTACCCAGCAGTAGCCAAAGTAGTTAGACTTAACTACATACTTTTGTACTTTTACTTGTACAATTGTGAATGCAGGACTATAACTTGCTACTTTTACTTAATTAAATATCTGAGATTTCTCCATGTCTGCATTCATCCAATAGTTATAGTTTCAAGTAACTTTGCATATTTAGTTTACAGACAAAAAATAAAAAAAATAACTAACTATCCAACTGTAGGCTATATAAAGCATTTGTCATTAACCACATTACATTACCATCATTACACAAGCATCCTATCATGTTAATGCATCAATGATAATCTAAAATTTAATAACGCTCTAAAAGGAGCCATTCTTCCTAATGATTACTTTTTCTTTTATTATTTGTATTACTATTTTGAGTACATTTTGCATATAACAGCAATGTTGTTGTTTTTCTGATGTTCATCCCTAATAAACAAGTAACTGAGAATGAATGAACCGCTCTGTTCTTATCTCTCCACAGACGAACGCTCTTTATCGCGCTGCGTTTGAAGAGTGGGCGTCACATTTCACCCATGTCAAGATTCTCAGCGATCAGACGAGAAGCAATGACGTAAATACAACTACGCAATAATCACGTTTTGTTCCTGAAAGTACACTTTTCTATACCATCCTCTGACTCGAGCCAACTTTCTTCTTCCCCCAGGCGCGTCTCGGTGCGGTGGCCTGCCTGCAGCTTGCAGTAAAGCACTTCAACATAGAAGACCATGTCTTAGTAATTGGGGGGTAATTTAACATAATCAATTCTTCCATGCATAGTTGTTTTTACAAGTGCACACTCAAGTCCTGTTTCTGCCAGACTGTCTTAACTCCCTTTCCATCCATAACAGTGACACCCTCTTCAAAGAAGATTTTAGCCTCAGTAAAGTAAAAGAGAGGTTTACTGACCTCCAGGCAAAGTGTGAGGACAGCTGTCTGGTGCTCTCGTACCAGTGCAAAGAGGAGGGTGAGTAAGAAACATATGGAAGCTGTCTCGTCCTAAAATGTCAAACATGGCTTGGCCTCATGCTCACAGGTAGTTCTGTATGTGTGTCTACAGAAACTCATAAATACGGGATATTAGAAGTAGACCGTGATCTTCACGTCCTCTGCATGAAGGAGAAACCTCTTCCTGCTGAGACAAAGTCGAGGAGAGCAGTAAGTTCACTATAAGCGCTGTAATAGCGGTCCGCATGGATACAAAAGATCTTTAGAATCTATGTAGAAAAAGGGGAGAGCCATCTGAAACCTGAGTTCAGGGCAGAAAAGAGCTGCCAACAGATCCTGTGTCCCTACAGTGCAGACAGAAAGTATTGGGAGAGTGACACATTTATTGTTGTCATCCGATGATTGTAACCCTTTCTTAGTCGCCTGATTTTAACCAGCAAAGATAAATGAAGTCATCATATCTGATCTTTGGTTGCAAATCCCTTGCAGTGATTGGCTAATGTTTCAGACTCTTGTCTAATGATCCTCTGCCGTCGTCATTCGGTTTAGCTAACTAGTGTTGCGGCTATTTTGCCTTCAGCGAGTGGTATACAAAAAGCGCACGTGTGCGAACAAATCTTAACAGGGTTCCAAAGGTAATGAAATTCCTGGAAAAGTTGCGACATTTTCAAAATGCAAAGTTTACTGTTATTTGATACGACAGCCAACATGTACATTGTGCACATATCTACACTGCATCTTTTGAGCCAATAATCTCCATTTGTTTTTCAGTGTCCCTGTTTCTATGCGTTTTCAAATAAAAGCCTTCCTCTGTTGGATACCTTCCTGGAGGAAAAGAAGGTACATTTAATAATCAAAAGTCCCACATGTGGTGTGAATTAAGAGTCAACAGGTTTTTTTTAATTTCACTATTATGCTCCACTTCTCATGTTCACAGGACGCTCCCATTGATGAGAAAGACGCCCCAGGAAACTTTGTGTCTTGGCTCATTCCGAGGTAATTTGTGCTGGACCCTCAAGGTTTTACTCCGCTAAGTTAATCAAATCATTTTAATAACCCTGCTTTGTGACTGGTAGCTGCTCTTCTTTTGTTTGTTGTTCTTTACTGTGATCACAACATGTGATTTGGGTGTCTCATATTTTTCATACATACTGAAACTAATACACTTTTTTTAAAGCAGTCTGTCAGTACATTTCTCAATAAATTTGTTCATTTTGTTTGTTTTTTCTTTCAGGAAGCCAGTATACATTTATGAGATTTCTGGGCGTTTTGATGTTGGAAACTTGCCTTCCTATATTGAATGTGACCTGTACTTCAGAGAAAAACTTCAGGATGCCGTGTCTTACATGGTGTAGAGGAGACAAATGGGACAAAAACACCATATTTATTATGCCATGTTAAAAAATGATCCAAGATCAACACACAATCTAATTCAAGAGTCTGTAACATTAAATCAAGAATTGAAACTGTAAATAGGCCTTTACACATTAACTGTATGTCATTTTATAATTAATATTTTCTAATAAAAATGATTTTTATATTCTCTTGATTACACCCAACGATGCGTCTAGTCAGTGAGGAGTCTTGTGCATTTGTCGGAGGCCTTCTCACGGTTGTCCTCCATCTTTGCGATGCGGGAGCCAAACTGCATGGCTCTCTTGGGCAGGACTGCTGAGTGTCCGAGGCCCAGCTGCTTCGCTGCCAGTCTCAGGAGGAGTTTCTCCCCAACACCTCGAGGAAGTGACAGGTCGGCCTTCTCCCACACGGGCAGAGAATTCAAGTAGCTCACCACGTCCTCGTCCAAGTAGGGAAATCTGCAGAGAGCAATATTTGTCAGACACTGTATTCTGAACAATAGCTGTGATGGGATTTCTTCTCACTTTACAGCTAAAACCTTTTACCCTCAGATGAGAAAAGTTGATTACTGAAACTTATTTTTGCCGCGCGGCCACAAACTACTTTCTCTGTTCAATTACACTAAAGTCTCACAATTTGTCTGTCTCGTACCTATTCAGAGACCGGTCATTTCAATCATCCTGCATTGTCCTGCTTCCTATTCTGTCTGTTGAATAGGCCTCTTCATTGGAAAACATCTCGACATGTCACGGTAGAAAAGCGTATGTGTAAAAATAAAATGACTGATGGCTGAGTTTCATTTCCCTGCTTCAGTTTTAGGATCCTGGTGTTGCATCAGTATACAATAAACAATTCGGTGAGAAACACTACATTTAAACATAACTTGCTTAATTTAAAGAAAACTCCACAGGGCAACTTTTAATGGTGATGTAAACAATTTTTGCTGTTTTAAAAAAAGAAAAGAAATTTAGAAGAATTTTAACTGTTGCACAAACACTATATCCAATTTCAAGACACTCCTTTTGGCGCCGGTAACGTGATGGGTACTTGAAACAAGGGCCGCACTTACCGAGCCTCTTTCCCATGGTCCCCTATCACTCTGTCATCTCTGCCCAAATTCCTGGAGGGGATCCTGTCCAGCTCCATGGCCAGTTCCTTGATCAGTCCCTCGTGTCCAGACATCGTAAATCGGACTCTGTGTCTGGAGTAACCTGCTAGCTGCTCGTCTGCTCCAATTCCTGTTAAAATTACCTGCAGTCGTGACGTAGCGACACGGAGAGGCAGCGCAATGTGGTTATTGTAGATCGTGAAACATCTCTTACTTTCAATTTATTCTTGTTTTATTAAAAAAACGGCATTTGAGACATGTTATTTTAACAACAACTGTGACCCCACTGCTTTTCCCTCAGCACTCACAGTGCAATAACCCACGGGACGGTTGCATCAAATGTGCATTGGTAAAAAAGTTTAAAAGGGCTCAGAAGCCTTGATCCCAATGTCTGATGTTTGTACTTCACCTTTGCTGATGATGTGAAGGGCCTCTGGTCACTGTCCTCTGTGATGAACCCTGACCCTCGTGCTGCAAACCACACAGCACATCCAATACTGTCATCGAGCACCGTATCCAGTGGATGCACCAAATGACAAATGCGCTCCTGGCGGATTTTCTGCAGCTCCTCCTTCGTTACATTGATTTCAACAAAATTCCACCACCTATCAGGGTTCAAGTTTTGCAATTCCTTGAGACCTGCTTTCCCGGTGATTCTGTCGGGAACATCAAAGGGGCTGGATGTTTGGGAATCAGTTCCATCAGTTTTAGACTCTGTGGGCTTATTTTTGTGCTTCACGGGTTTCTTTGCAGACTCTTTCTGCTTCTTTGGCACCTGTAGTTTGAAAGCTACATTGAGGAGATCTATCGGTTGATGAGCAGGTATATGACGATCAGCTAAGGCGGCGAGAATCATTGAATCGATTCCCCCTGAAAAAAGTATGGCAATACTGGCATGGTCATTAGACAGAGGGGAATTGTCTTGCACCCTGAACGGCAGAGACTGAACACGTCGCCTTACCGCTTCACTGAGAATATCAATAAGACAGTTCACCTTATCGCTTTTCTCTTTGCTTGCGAGCAGCTGCTCCAGATCCTTAACACAGGAATGTGAGTTTGGATGAATGTCTTCCTTGTGTAATGACTTGGGGATGGCTGTATTAAGAGGGCACACAGGTGAGGTGAGTGTGAGACCCGGCTGGTTCATCACAGCTGTGCAGCCGCTGAGGACAGACTCTAATATAGTTTGATTGCCGATTGAGACAAGATCATTTCCCCCGTGAGCCCAAGGATAAATCTCAAATGTCACAGAGCCAGCTTCTGTAACTGCCTTCAGGTCAATCCGGAACACACCAGCTGCAGGGACTTCTTGCCAAGCAGACGGATCAGGTCCAGAACTGTGGGATGCCACAGAAGTCAGGGTCAAAGCACTGACCTCGGCATCAAATTTCCACAGCAAACTGCGCCTACCAAGGAAGTCTCTGCCAAACCAGAGGTAGTCCCCAGCTTTTTGGTAGTAAACAAACCCCCACGGTCCACGTAAAGTGGACAGAACAGACAGAATCTCTGCAGGGTTGCTGCAGGATGATAGCCGCTGAGAGACGACAGCAGTGTCATTCTCCTCCGGCATCACTGGGAAACCTCCGAAAATCTCCCCGTTCCACAACAAGACATTTCCAGTGTTGTCTTGAACTGGCTGTGGGGTAAGAAGGCCTCTCATGTGAAGAACGTGGGCAGAGAATAGACACTGATAGCAGGGATTAGTGCCTCTTACTGTGAGCTCCTGGCTCAAGTTTGGCCCTCTTCTTTTCAAATGTTCATGAACAGTTTTGTCCCACTCACACTGAGTGGGCGACAGACTCAACAGACAAAAGATGCCGCACATTGTTGCGGTGAAACGCACTCTTACATATCCTGCAGATCCTTTTTCATGTTATCCAGTTCCTCTGAAGACAAAATAAAAAAAACATTATGATCATCTTACTATTTGTACAGCATCAGTTTGTAATCAAATAAAGTAAGTATCAATCAAATCAAGTAAAATGATATTTATTCAATTAAATGTACAGCTCTCAACTTACTTTTGCACGACCCCAGTGTCTGGCCTCTGTCTGCTAGGAAGAATATGTTACTGTTCCTCTGCTGGATGTAGACTTTCTGGAGAGAAAATCAATACAAACTGCACATTAATAAAACATACATGCACATCTCACTGAGATAATACAAGGTCGCATTAAAATCTTCTCCAGAGATGCGTCTTGCAACACAGGAAAACATTTTGAAACTAAGAAGGTTCCTTTCCGTAAGTAAATAAATGTGTCAATCTCCGGCACAGTGTAGGCTGTGTTTTGTGTAACACTCACCCTGTTTTTCTTCAGGTTGGAGAGCTCGTCCACGACGACCTTCTGCTCCTTGATCTGTAAGTTAGAAACACCAATTCATTTCTCTGACCGGATAAAATGTAAATTCATCAGGAAACTATTTCTAAATTCCTGAAAAGACATGTGGCTTGTAGGAAAGAGAGGCTGTATATTTAAATATAAAAGGTGTACTAACCTATACATACTGATAATAGTTCTAATGGCCTCCCAACAGTCACATATGCTACATGTTTACCTGCTCGTATGTCTGTTTGTCCACCAGCCACATGTCGCGGCTGACGTTACCTTTTTGTTCAGTTCCTCCTTCAGTACAGATTGTCCTTCTGAATTGTCGTCGCTATCCCGACTTTTCGACGACATGTTGGTCAGGTTTTTAATATTAATGTAGTTGAAGCTAGCTAACCTCAGTGTAAAAACATGCTCAGCAGCTTTGAAAGCTTTTCCGGGGTTGGAGGTCAGTCCGGCCGAGCCTTCACTGCCCCCTGGAGGTGGGCGGTGATACATACATCATTTATTTCCTTCTATTAGAAATCCTCCATGTAAAACTATTCCCATTTCCCCTGGAAATATAAACTAAAAGAGCCAAGGCCACCAACAAATGAATGCACAAATGTTTACAAAGATATATACGTTAAAATTGTATTGGTATTCACTTGCTTAGTGAAGTGTCTGGTTGAATCCACAATGCATAAATGAATTAAAACAGAAAATAAAGTCTCTTCAGAAAGCATATATATTAACATGGGTAGGATGTGTAATTGATTTCCTTTTTTTTCTTTTTTTATTACAGGCAAAATAATGCACATAAACACGACAATATAACCTCACAAAAAGAGACAGAAAAACGTTTGGAGAAAAATGTAATTAAAATAACAAGAGATAAAATAAAATTAATAGGATCGCTTTATTTATTCAAATAATTAGGGTGACAGTACAGACACATTTAAAAACTGAAATACATTCTTCTTACATATTACAAATGTTTCCAGATATTTACAAAGACATTTGATTTCATTCTCTTTGTTTATGATACATTTGTACCTTTAATCACGGATAGGATACCCAAAATTAAAAGAACCTCCTTCTCCTCCTTTTTTCTTCTGTTTCATATCTGAGTTCCATTTCTATCTTAACATCACATTACAATTAATCCTTTAGAGCATTTTAGGCAACATCCACATTTGCTACATATCAATAAAAACAACTCAGTGACAACCCAACATTTCTACTTTCCTACTAATCCTACTTTCACATTATCTGCTGTGTTACTCTCAGGTCCAGTTAAAAAAAGATAAACTGTCACCAGGTCAAGCTTGCCTGAGTGATGTTGCTTGAGTGTCTCAACATTATGCAGAATATGTTCCAACTGATCAAAGACACGTTGAAAACACGTTATTTATTCTATTGACGGTAATATCATGTTAAAAAAACAACAACAAAAAAACTATAGAAATATACATAAAATCTAATGGCTGAGGGATGTCATTCGTTTTACAGATATTTGGTCATAAGTGTTGGACTACTTAATGTCTTTACCTGCTAGAGGAAAAGTCAGAGGATTACTCCACATATTACATCCAATATTTGCTAAGTCTGGACCAAAGTTGTGGACTGAGAGACATGACCATCTCTAGAACCACACCAATATAGCATAAAAAAGTTATTGAGGGAGGGGAGAGCATTACTCATTCACTCAGTATGCAGGGATTCAAACCAGCAACCTTATAGTCATATGTGGTAAAATGACATTATGAGGAGACACTACAGGTGACATTCTTGTATTACAAGTTTTCTGAAAGGTCATTTCATTTTTGTTGACATATTAGTCAGGGGTTTTTACTGAGGGGATTTTCTGTGTCTCTTTGTATCACTCCATAAATCAGAAAATACTGTCAACAGCTATTACAAATCCATTTTCAACATGTTTTTAGGAATAAAATGTTCTATAAATCCGGCTCTGAATGAGATGGGAACAAAGCCCTCTGTTAAAAACCTTCAGAACCTAGAGAGGAATGAAACTGTAAAGTTTGGTGTATGGAAGTGCTACTGAAGTGGAGACTTCTTGCTAAGAGCATGAGAAAAAAACTCAGTTTGGAAAAACAGCCAGATATGTATTTCAAAGTTCCATACATTTTGAAAGACACTACAGGTGATTAGGGTAAACATATTTTAATATAATATATCACCATGAAACCTCCCCAGTTGATTACTGACATTAAGACAATTAGTTTTTGTATTACAAGTTTTCTGAAATGTTGTGTTTAAATATGCAAATGAGGTATTATCTTTGTGTATTTTGGATGTTTTCTTTCCACTAGTCTGAAAGCGCGTTGACATGTTATCGAAGCGAAATAGCACAAAATCTTAAAATTTGACCAGTGCATGAATAAAACATGTCTGCCTGGCAGAGGTCAACAACCGGTAAAGAGAAATTACCCTGAATAACACAAATGTTGATCTTGCTCCACCTGTGGGTCAAGAACCTTTCCAACCTTCAGTGTGGCAGACAAACACACCTGTCTCTCGCTGGATTGCTGCCCGTTGAGCTGCAACATTGTATTGATTTGAAACAGCTGTCAGATGTTTACTGTTCATTCTTTATAAACAAGGGCTGTCATTTTGGGTAAGGTGTCCAGGTCATCACAGCCAGAAGTGACCTTTGATGTTTATTGTTCTCTGGTCGAGCTGTCAGGCACACATCAAAGTCTTAGGCCCCGGGCAGCGGTAGATATCCACAGAAACAATAAGTCCACAGCACTGTTATGTTCCAAAAATGGGTAAAGGTAATAATTATAATCATTGTCATGGTTTTCTATATCTGAGATGGCTGGTAATCTTACTGTGCCCAGTGTCATGAGATTTTGGGAGACCTCAAGAGCCCAGCCTCAGTTATTCCAGCTAAATATCAATGAAATTTGCTGAACCGAGGGAGCTGCGATGTACATTTTAGCTCTATTGTAGCAAGGTCTAAGAGCTCTGCACAAAAGAAGAACAGAAGCGCTGCATGAAGAATAGATGAATAATGTGACGCTGCCTCACTCTCTTTCAGGTGAGATTTCACATCCTCCCTCTCCCTCTATCCCGTCTTTAGCTGCGGCTTGTGAGTGTCACACAATTTAAGGCCACAAGAGGCGAGTCATTCTCATATTTTTGTCCCTGGAAGTACAAATATAGCCGACGTAAACACTGCTTGTTGTTCCACAGCCAGGCTGAAACATGATCCCGTTAGGGGCAGACATACCTGCAGGTCACATGGCCACAAAATGACACGGCAGCAGCCGTCTGACCACTGATGACAGGTAGGTAACTGAACCTGGCTGACACACTGGCCCACTAATAGTGTGGCCGCTAATCTGTTTGTACCAGCTCAATGTGTGCAGACTTTCAAACGGCTGAGAGCGCTCTGTGATCCTTGAATAGATCACAAAAGGATAGCAGAGCCTATTGTCATCACTTGGCTCAAAATATGTGCTTATGTTCCTTGTTAGTGTCAATGTTGCTCCCTCATACGATGAGATGGCACAGAGGAGGTCTGTGTGTTGCTCTGGGCCAAAAAGAAGCTAGTGTTTCTATATTTTTAACATCTACATGCCCAAAGGTAATAAGAAGCAGATTTATTAGTAGCTGAGCAGCCGTAAGTGTTTTCACATATATTCATATTACCACAGGCTAAAATATTGTGATCACATGTAGATCATGACAACAAGTACTGGTTAGCTTGAACAGGTCGTGTATAGATAAAAAAAAAAACTCAATTTCCAAAACTTTGTCAAAGCTCGCAAGAAACTTGCTGCCGACAACCTAACCTCATCTTACGAGAGGGGGCAAAAAGTAGCTGTGGGCACCTGTTGACCATCGCATCCGTTTCACAACGTGTCCGTTTTATAGTTGTTTAGTGTTACCAGATTATTTTTTGGTTTGGCACAGTAACTTCCTGTAGTCTCCGCTGGGTGCCTGGAAACCTCATAGAGATGACATGTTTTAAAACCACAGTTGTTTTTTTACATTTGTTTTTTTTTTTTTTTTGTATCGATTAAATAAAGATGTTATGAAGAGTTCATTCATGAGCTTTAGAGGTGCTGGCAGGAGGATTTTGTTATCTTTGGACAGAGCCAAGGTAGCTTTTTCTCCCGTTTCTTGTCTGTCTTCAGTCCAATAAAATTCCCAAAACACATCACTTGAGAACAGAAATAAGGTTTTAGTGGTGAAATAAGACACTGGGGATCTCATTAACCTGATAACAGCATTTTAAAGTCCACTACAGGTACAGCACAAAAGAAAGATATTGGCCATGTGCTGGTGTTTATTACTTTTTATGGCTGCAGGCCAAGGAGTCTTCATCCATGCAGCCTGTAATTATAGCTGTGATTCTCTTCTGTTGACATAGGTGGACAAATGCAAGTCATCCAAATGTGTGATTTGTACACAAATTGTCTTTGTTCACTGCCAAGCTCTATTGCAACAGATTCACCAGGTTAAGGCAATAACAACAGTCTCAGCTTTAATTTGTGTTGTGTGGCATCAAATGCATAGGCGAGTTCAGTTAATCTTGATTTCTTTACTCTTTTTTGTTGTTTGCTTCTTTTTACCCCTAATTATTTCTCAGATTCAGTTTATATATATATATATATATATATATATATATATAAAAGAAAGGTGGAGCTGTGAAAACATCACAAATATTTCTCCATTTAAGGTGGAACTGTTTTATTGCTCTGAAAGAATCAATTGAATATTTACTGATATAAGATAAGATAGATCTTTATACTGGCCATAGTTTAATTTGTGACACAGTTCTGGTGTAAATATACCATATCATTGCAACTGGCAACATCTGTAGTATACTGTTACAGTCAGTCAGTGATGGAAAGTCACTAAGTACCCTTACTTAAGTAGCCTACTGTACTTAAGTACAGATGTGCACTACTTTCCATATTAGTATTTCCATTTTATGCCACTTCAAACTATACCAAAACTTTTCAGAGGCAAATGTTTTACTTTTTACTCTAATACATTTATTCAACAATTAATTCATGTAATTTACATACTAAGATTTCACATATAAAACATTTGATTAGTTTATAAGATATGATCTAAAGTAAACTACCTAACAGCATATAAAGTAGTTACCGTTACCTCCACCTTGAGCAACTACATCAGTAAAATGCGACTTACACATTAATGCATCAGCAATAATATTCAAAGGATATAATCGCAGTTGTTGTTTCTTTATTGGTATAATGTATCCTCTGACATGAATGTATCAGTTCTCTATCATCTATATCCTACAAATTGATATTTATGTATTTATGTATAATTTGTTTCCTTTTTTTATTCGTTTTGTTTTTTCTCTCTCATCTGTTCCGTTGATTGTTATTTAATTATATCGTATTTCTTTCGTATGCTCTGTAACTATAACATTTCTTAAAATGCAAAAAAAAAAAAAAAAAAGATACGATATGATATAAAATAATACACTCTCCGGTGCCAGTTTTCTGCATAACAAAAAGGCTACTTGATTCTTAGTCCATTTTCCCATCAAAACCGACTGCTTCTGTAAGTAATTTTGTAAGAAGAAACATGGAGTATTTTTACATTGTGGATCTGCTAGTTTTACCCACATGTGAATACTGTGGTGGAAGAAACCTGACAACAGAATATGTTAGTAGGCCAGACATATTCATTTGCTCTAATAAAGTCTTGAACAAAGAGAACATGTATTAAATATATATATTTTTAAACACACACAAACAAAAGCACCAATCCCTGTCTAAAGAGAGCTAATGGTTTGTATGTATGATATTAACAAAGACGCCCTTTTTTTTGCAAATATGATCCAGCTTCTTTTTTTTTTTTGAGGGGGGTGTGCGGTGCAGTAGGAGGACCACACTTGTTTTTGACACACATTGTAAATAATGGCAGGTCACGTGGCAGCGTGAGTATATTCGAGGCGGGACGTAAACACGGAGCAGCAGAACGGAGTCGACGGTCCAGCGGAGCGGGGCAGAAAACACCTCCTGGCTTTGTGCTTTTATTTCGACTAATTCGCCTATACGACTATTTCTTTCCGACTTCAGCTACAGTGATAGCTAAGTGTGGAAAGGAGAAAGGGGGATACACGCTGTGTCTTTTTTGTTTTTTTTTTGCTCGTTGCCGACAGAGATGCAGTTGTAGCCGGGGTCGACCTCCTTCACAACATCACAAAAGAGGAGACAGCGTAAAGCAAACAAGCCATATTCACTTGGTTCTTTGTTTTGTTGCCATTTTGCCAGCTTTAAAATGGATAACTCTGGACCTAAGAAGACATGCTGTGGTAGGTTATTTTTTCTTTGCATGCAAAATTACAAAAATATCCCCCTAACGGAGCCTCCTCGGCGGTGGAGAAGGATGGATGTGGACCAGCAGCTGTGTAACGTCTTGACTCTCAACGTGAAATGTTTTCTTCACAGAATCTGTCCGAGACTTCTTTACTTCAGCTAAATTCCTTATTTACATGGGACATGCCCTGTCAACATGGGTAAGAGAGACACTGACACTATCACATCGCATTAATGTCTATTTAAGTGACACTCCATCATATCTGTGTACTCATGATGACAGGCTATATATGTGGCTTTTCAGTGTCAAACTTAATATAATACAACATGCATGTGTTATTGTTACATTGTGTGCTATTATAACTGTCATTACAATACAAAATGACATGTTTTCCCTGGGTAGCTCACCACACAATACTGGGCTTTACAAATAGCTCTAAACAATAGATTCAACTGAAGAGGGTGTCAGTTTTTCAGCCCGTGAAAGCAGAGAGGGCTCTTATTATTTATGCAAACCACAGCTCCTATCAGCCCTAACCTGGGTGTCTGTAATCAAGTATCAGCCTCGACTTAAAATAACCAGAATTTGAATTTCCAGGGGGACCGAATGTGGAACTTTGCCGTGGCTGTTTTCTTGGTAGAGCTGTATGGGAACAGCCTGCTGCTCACGGCCGTATACGGGCTGGTGGTGGCCGGCTCCGTGCTGCTGCTGGGGGCCATCATTGGGGACTGGGTGGACAAAAATCCCAGACTCAAAGGCAAGGCAGCTCCAATCAAAGTACAGAGTGTTATAACAAAAGTTTGTCATGAATAAAATGGAAAAAACGTTGTAGATCTGATCCTGATATAGCACTTTCAAAGGGACTGGCATTACAGTGTTGAATACAGTGTGCACATGTGCTATTACACCCCCCCCCATCCTAATTTTCACAGTTAAATGCACCTCTTGTGACATTTTATTCAGAGGAATTTGGCAAAGACATTATTAGATTAGATCAGGGAGCGTGGAGTGTACCCAACCATCTCTTGGAGGCGCTCTGATGAACTAGTTATCAGACAGAAATCTGTTGTCTTTGATCAGATTTCTGTCCCTAATGTCCGTCCTGGTGTTTCCACAGTGGCCCAGACTTCGCTGCTCGTCCAGAACAGTTGCGTCATCGTGTGTGGGATCCTCCTCATGGTTGTTTTCCAGTTCAAAGAACAGCTTGTGGAGCTTTACAATGGATGGATTCTGGTAAGGTCCCCCCTGTGCTTTCTCTTACACACGCTTTTTCAACGGGATCTAATTGAGGTTTTAACTGAAAACATTTTATACCCCTTTTCCTCAAGTACAACTCTCTGACACAGGGATTGAAAGTTGTCCTTTCCTGATATGGACTTCTGTGTCAACGTGATTTATGACCACACAGAACAGATTTTACAGATCAGCAAAATGATTGTAGTTCACTTCCAGAAGACCTTTGACTCTTCCACAAAGTTAAATTGACTTAAGTTGTTCTTCAAATGTTTGTTTTAAAAAATGGGCACAATAATTACAGTGAAGTAGTCGTTGGGATTGAAAATCGTAAGTCTCAGGCTCTCTCCAAAAATGCTTATTAATTATGTGTTTGAAAATAGGAAAATTCCCTCAAAAATGAAAATCTGCCACGTAAAGTTAAAATATAAAAGGGCTAAAAATATAAACATAAATGAAATATAAAATGAAGTAGTACACGTTTGTGGTCGACAGTATTTCAAATGAATAAAAAAATGAATAAATGTAGCAAATGCATATGCATAATTATTATTAATTAATTGTTGAACTTGTGCTAATATTTTGTGGTAACAAAATAAAACAATGATAAATAATTTGGTTTCTTATCACAGGGAAACAAACAAGGAGGAGCGGTATTTACACACCTAAAAAAACCTACCTCTGTGTCAGTCTTGTGTAAGGGGCTTGTTTACGCTTGTTGAGTTATGTGGCGTTATGGGAGCTCCCTCAACCCAAACATTCAGGCCTTAATTCTGCAGGCTTGACAGGTTTCCGTCCATCACGACAAACTGGTCGGGTGTCAAGTTGAAACAAATGCCTTTCTGTTGGGGAGAATGTCTTCAGCGTCGCCCTCTGCCTTTGGGTTTCCAGAGAAAGGAGATTTCCGCGTGTTTAGAGGGACGTGTGTGTGTGTGGAGGTGGAGAAGTCGGTGAAACAGGACATTGAGTGTTGCAGGCTGTGTGTAGTCAGCAGGTCCTTCAAGGCCCGTCACATGACAGAGAGAGAAATGTGGCCTGGCCTGTTGAAGCATTTCTGTCGCTTTTCTGACCGGAGCAGCTGCGTTGCAATGTACACACAGACCAAGCAACGAAGACGCCGGCCACTGTGTTTCACTAATTCTCCAGTGCTTCCTTATTACTGCTGTAGTCGAGGTCACTGTTGATTATTGAATTAGCTGTTGTGCTCTTTCCTCTTAAGCTGTGTGCAAGTTATTGTTCAACTAATGTTATGGATTTTAGTTTACAGAAGACGACACATGATAGTATGTGGGCTTTAAATGTATTATCTTCTCTCCCCCTCCCTTTTTTTTAAAAATATTTTAATAAAAAGGCTCAGTAATTTCCTCAAACAGCTCAGCAAAGTAGGAGTAAATACTGTCTTTGTTGGGGACTATATTTAGCTGTGGATTAATACACAGTGCAGTGTTTCCCAACCTGGGGAGATTAATCTGAGGGGTCTCAAGATTATTAGGTGATAAAAAAAAAACAAAAGTATGCTTTTTCCTGCTTTTTCTGACTTTTTTCGCTTGTGAAATACTGGATAGTTTCACCTCTTTAGCCCTCTAAAAATCCAAACAAAAACAATCCATCCATCCACAAATTACTTTTTGGTTGAACTGCTTATAATTTATGTCAAAACGTTAACCCTGTTTAAAAGGTTCACAAGTACATATTGCCTGCTTTCAAGAGGTCAGGAACTACAGCTTTAATTAGTATTTTTGGCAGCGGGACGGTGTATGTGGGATTGAGTCTAAACAGACTACAGTGTTCATGGCAATGAGGGAACATGTCACCCAGCGTGTTGATGGAGGAATAAGCTATATCAGGCTTTAGCTATACGGACATCAGTTATTAATGATATCAACTCTTTGTTAGTTTTACACTGACCAGCCTTTAATGACACGACAAGGATATTGATCAAATGTAATAATAACATAGACATTTAAAAAAATACCCTCATTTTGTTTTTCAGACCACCTGCTACATTCTGGTGATCACCGTCGCCAACATCGCAAACTTAGCCAGTACGGCTACTTCCATCACCATCCAGAGGGACTGGGTGGTGGTTGTGGCCGGTCAGGACAGCAGCACGTTGGCAGGTCAGTGTCTCTCACCCGCCGCTGGCTTATCATCCAATGTAGGCCGCGTGTGACCCGTTATCAGATGTCTTCAGTGGGGCAGACTTTGAACCCCGGATATTGACTCACTCTTGCTTTTACCTTTTATGTCTGTGCAGTTTCCCCCTGATTGTTATAAACTATTCAAAAAATTTGCTCACATGGTGTAAAACACTCTGAGCACTCATGAACTTGATGACCTTTATCATTCTGCTGCGTTATTACCATCATTAAAACCTGCTGTCATATGAACGTAAAACCTACCAACATATTCCACTCTTGTATTAAACAGACATGAATGCCACTGTGCGTATTATCGACCAGCTGACCAACATCCTGGCTCCCATGCTGGTGGGTCAGATAATGGCCTTCGGCTCCCATTTCATTGGCTGTGGCTTCATCTCTGGCTGGAACCTGTGCTCCATGTGTCTGGAGTACGCGCTGCTGTGGAAGGTCTACCAGAAGACGCCGGCGTTGGCCATGAAAGGCGGCCAGAAGGAGCAGCAACAGGAGCTCAAACAGCTCAGCCCGGCGAAAGGTAGCTGCGATCATAAAACCACTTATGCTAAGGTTGCCCTTCAATTTAAAAAATGTTTCCCCTTAGATACCTAAGTATTCCCTTTTGCATTGCTCAAAGGTCTTTAGTAACCATTTTTCCTCAGAATATTTTAAGGGACCCATACCATTAAAAGTGAAATCATTTGTGGAACATTAGACAATGGCTGATAGAAGAGGAGATACCAAGAAGCAGTGTTAAAGTCTGCAAAATGCAAAAAAAAAAACAGATGTTAAAGTTGTGTCAACATGTGTCAAGTGTCAACATTGTAGTTTCAGCATTTGCACTAGCAACTGTGTAGCTAGCTAGCCACACGTTAACATAACTCTGTCTCATGTATTAACGTTAGCTATACCGTTTTATTGAAACCAGTTTTTGTCGACTCATGTCCTCTCGATGTTTGGCCTTCTCCTTTCTTGCTGTCAGTAATATTTTTCATATTTCTTCATTACTTCATTTACGGTTCATTTCACAGCAAGATTTTATGATTTACTAGGTAATAACCATCTCACTAGAGTTTTGGCCTGTGCGAGGACTCAGACTGAATCTGTCCATACTTCTTCCTTTTCTCAGACTTGGAGAACGGCCAGAGTCCTGAGGAGTCGTCTCAGCCACTGATGAATGAAAGTTCAGTCGTGGCCAAGCCCGACTCTCCCAAGCAGCACGGCTGTTGCTACCAGGTGAGCGAACCCCTGCGCACCTTGAAGGCCGGCTGGGTGGCCTACTACAACCAGAAGATCTTCTTCGCCGGCATGTCCCTGGCTTTCCTCTACATGACGGTGCTGGGCTTCGACTGCATCACCACAGGCTACGCCTACACGCAGGGCCTCAACGGCTCGGTGCTCAGCCTGCTGATGGGGGCCTCGGCCGTGGCGGGCATCTGCGGCACCGTCGCCTTCACTTGGGTTCGCAAGAAGTGTGGCCTGATCCGCACAGGCTTCATTTCAGGCACGGCCCAGCTCTCCTGCCTCATGCTGTGTGTTGTGTCTGTTTTCGCTCCCGGGAGCCCCTTCGACCTCAGCGTCTCGCCCTTCCAGGACATTTACACCCACCTGATCGGAGAGAAGGCGCTGCCCGAGGCCGACCACAGCCTCACCAGCATCCTGACCAGTGTAAACGCCACTACTTTGGCACCAGCTGAAGAGCTGCTGCCGCCCCTGCAGTCCTACATGTCTGTTAGTCTGCTGTTTGCCGGGGTCATTGCTGCTAGACTCGGTGAGTTAAATAGCAGCCCTTGCATTTCTTGAGGTGTTTATATAAATGCCATGGTACTGTGTTGAATATGGTTTTGTTTTGGTGCAGAGTAGAAGCTCCAAAGTGCAAATGACCATTCATTGCTATTGGAGTAAATGGTGCATAGTGTTTGTTTTATTGTTTTATTTCAAAATGAATTAGAGCGTAGTATCACAGTGTACATGCTTATTGGCATGTTCACTTCCTTTCATAAGATAAAAAAAAACTGTTTCCAAAATTATGACTTCCTAAAGGTGACTCAAGCAGGTCCACAGGTTGAACTTTTTCACAAGTAACGGAATTTCACACAAAACCTCTACGGATGTGCCAGTCAGAGCAATATTTGCAACCTTTGATTCCTATAATATTGCCTGATAATTGCCGCTACAGCTACTGTGGTCTCCTAAAGTGGTGATAATGTGGCTGTAAAAAGATCGTTAGGACTGACTGTTGATCTGTGTCTCGCAGGCCTGTGGTCTTTTGACCTGACGGTGACCCAGCTCATCCAGGAGAACGTGATTGAGTCGGAGCGCGGTGTGATCAACGGCGTCCAGAACTCCATGAATTACCTCTTAGACCTGCTGCACTTCATCATGGTGATTCTGGCTCCGAACCCAGAGGCCTTCGGCCTGCTCGTCATCATCTCTGTGTCCTTCGTGGCTATGGGTCACGTCATGTACTTTGGATTTGCCTTCAAGAGTCTGGGCAGCCGCCTCTTCCTCTGCTGCTCGCCGGAGCAGAAGGTGGAGACGGAGGACAGCTCCACACCTCCTACCACCGTCTAACCCCGTTAAAGAGACTCTGTCCTGGGTACATATCTCTCAAGCCTTACCCTTCCCCTGCTGCATCTTAACTCTAACTAACATCTTTGCTTGTAGCTGGCCGAATGCTAGCCAGAGAAAGGTAACTTAACATGCTATGCATACTGTAACCATTAATCATTCGTAAAAGGAGGTGAGTAGAAAGCTTACAGTCATAGAACAACTATTCCACAGTAAAACTTTGGATAAGGCAGGGTTTCTCTAACTTTTTTAGTCAGGGAGTCAGGTCCGTGCTCTTTGATAAATACATGTACTGTCAGACAAGGATCCATCACTTCTAGGCTCAGGACCCAAATGTGGGTCCTGTTCAAGAAATCAGGGGGAAATATTCTCCTCATATCAGCCTGGATCTAGCTGTAAAGAATTTTCAAAAAGGTGCTTCAGCTCAGTAAAGGGCAGAATGAGGGAGAAATGTTGCAGGGAAGCGATCACTGAGGCTTGGATTAAAGGGGGACAACTGTCTGTCGGAGACCCCCAAAAGAAAGACCGTCCCTCCATTTTCTGACACTTTGCCTCTCAGTGACTTCATTGGTGCTGTAGCTGTGTCTGCTAGCTGCTCTCTGCTAGCCTAGCGTTCTTATACATGTATGACGAGCAAGTTGTGGAGGCTTTTTTATATTTAACCAAACACAAAACTGGGATCTAGTCTCTTTAATACGTAGGTATAAGGGTTATGCAGTTAACTGTGTTTATTCAGGAAATGCAGACGGTGTTTTTTTTATAATAATCGTATATCATCAGTATTGTGTTGCGCGCTCGCGGTTGTGCCATAAGAATGAAATGATAAATCCTATGCATCCTTGTCAATAGCTCTCTCAGTTACCAAAGTCAAAGTCCATATGTGGCATTAAAGGAAGTGAGGGAAACCAGATATCTGTCTGCAGCATTCCAAATATATATTCTTACTTCAGGTGACAGTAGTTGTGTAGGTTCACTAATGCTTTCATACACTCCGAGTATACCTGAATATGTCTAACCCGCTCTGAGATTGTACTTAAATTTTGTTTTTCTGATAGTTTACATTGATAGTCACCTTTTTGATTTTTATGTTCTCTTGAGTAATTTTTCAATCGTGATTGTTGTTACACAGGCACTTTAAGTGATTGACGTCTGTCATTACACCGAACGCGTGATCAGGCATTTGATCAATATTTTTGCACAAGGCTGAAGTCCCCCTCCATAAACTCCTACACAATCTTCTTTCAATCACTTATAGTCTCTCTGTCAGTGTGTTCAGACGATGTGCTGGGATTGTGGTTAAAAAAAAGGCACATATTGTAACACTCGTGAGGAAAAACTGCCGAGTTTACCTCAGATACCCTTTGTTTCCCGGGAGCTTAGTCAGCAAACATCTTTGAACCAGTACTAGTCTAGAACATTTATCTCATTTGTATCTCATGACAGTTTGTGGATTTTGGCATGCTTCTTTTCCTGTGACATGATTTTGAAAGTCAAAGAGTATTCCAAAAAAAACAGCTAGAAATGACAGACAATATGGAAAGTAGCTTTACTTTAAAGAGAGGCTACTATATTTAGCTTGTTCTGAGAAGTTGGCCACCGTGGATACATATGACAATTACAGGATACTGATAAAACAGGGTCACAAAGAAGAGTCATAATGATAGCAATATCGATCTCAAGTTTTCCAACATTAGCTAACATTAGCCACAATAAGCTAATGTTCATACTAAACCATGTAAGGCTGTAACAGAAAAACCCCTGAGAGCATTTGAACTGCTTATGAATTTAACTTTTTATGTGTAAGAGAATGTACCTGATCTCACTTTATAGATCCACCTAACTAATGTAGCTGTAACTAGTTCCTCTCCGCCTCTGACCGTCAGTGATTTCTGTTGCCTTGTTTTAAATGAGCCTTGATAGCTGTTAAACGCACACATGTGGCTACATCGAGACGGTTACTAGCCGTACTCCACCCGTGAAAAGTCTAGCCAAGATCTTGGTAATGGGGTTAAGAGAAATATTTGTGTTGGAAACAGAGGTAGCCACACCAGATGTAGGAGAACAGAAGACCACTTTAGCTGCACATGCTGAGTCAGTGTGTCTACAGGTGTGCCACTGCTCACTGGGAAAGGAGCTTCATTTTCATGTTCCACCCGGGTGTAAAGTAACTCCAAACTCAGTTTGGGCATTGGAAAAAAACAGCTCTTACAACAGTTGGTCTGCTGATTCAGGAATATCTTACATGGCCATAACTCTATATTTTTTATGTAAATAACTTTAGCGGTCAGTCATACAATTGGAAAATGCTAAAAAAAAATATATATATATATATACATATATATATATATATATAGTGTATACTGCTGTCATGCTGTTTGTCTGGAAGTGCTGACTTTCTTTTGTACATGTTTTTATACACCTAGTGTTAACATTTTGTGTCAAATTGAGTTTTCTTAAAGATTTTTTTGAGATTTGTGTATAAAGAAATTACCTTCTTTCATTCAAATGTATCTGTATCATACTGCATTAATCTGACTGTATACATATATTTCTCTTTGTATATATATTTCAGTGTTATTGTAGTTATATAGACAAAAGCATTAAATCAGAAAGAAATAATTCTTATGTAATAATCGCACTCCAAGGACATTGGTACTGCTTGTATTGCATGACGTCTCCTAAATAAAGAAAAACTTTACAATTGCCTGTCTTTATAGTCTAATGTGTGTGTGTGTGTGTGTGTGTTATGTCCGTAGGGTTTCTTGGCCTCAGTCTTGGGCTTGGCTGCTGCTGTGTCAGGTCACATACCACAGCAGAGTTAGCTGCTAATTTCCTCCCCAGAATCCCTTTCTTTCAGGCGGCCAGAGTTAAACTGACTTTGAACTGAGCTGGATGATCTGGATTTACACGCCTGCTGAAAAGACAAAGAGTGACCTTGTTTTTAAAAGAAGCGCCTGGGACATGTTAGGCTAGGGTTTGACTCAGCATTTTAACACAATGTATTTACATATATTTTGACTGATATACATTTAAACCGTGAGCGTATTGAGATGGTCCTATCAGGAGTTAGTAGCACTTTAAAGGGGTTTATATAACACCAAATACCAATGCACTGCTAATCAGTACGACAGCTAATGAATACAATAGTGCCGTTTGAGTCTCAAATTCTCTGTCCCAGCATCACTTACAGAAATATCTCACATTTCAACAGCCCACATCTTTAATTTTGTACCAAGGCCAAAGCCCACAGCGTACATGGATGATTTTTGGTATGAGATCAATTAATTAATCAATCAAGAAAAAATACAACTTTGTACTTAAATCATCCTGTCATGTTTTTTTTTATAATTTGGACTCTAGATTGACTGACTGATTTTTAGAGCATAATCTGCAGTCAGTATTAAATGCACTGTAGACTCAGTGGGTTTTTTTTAATGACAGCAGGATTTGTCATGCAATTTAGTTTTGGGCAGGAGGTTCAACACTTTACAGAAGTTGTGATTTAGGCCCCTCGGTAGGCTGGTTAGTCGAACCACCGCATACTTTAGAGGGAAAATAAAGCTGACTGTAGCAAAAGTCCAACGTCTGCTGACAGATAAGTAGGCACCGTGGAAATAGCTTCCTATTTATGTGCAAGATCTCTAGTATGACAGGGAAAGGCAGGTGTTAGAAGCGTGGACATTGCTCGGTTTCACAAGTCAGTCGTGTAACATATACTATACATTGGGGTCCCTTTTTTCTTCTCCTACAGACAATGGTTCGCCAGAGCAAGTTAATCCTGCTTAGTTGATTTACTGGAGTGTCTGCTGGTTTCCGGACCACCTCACCGTGGTGAGACTCCTGGAAATCACTACACCCAGCCAAGAAATAGTCCAGTACATTATGCACCTTGAAACCACAATTCAGTTCAACTCAGTTTCCTAGCGGTGTGGAGTGGGGCGGGGGGAGTGCGCTAGTTTATTTATTTTCTCATTGTAGTCTGATAAACCGTAAATTCATCAAATTCAGTGCCCCATGTCGCTATTTTCCAAGCAACTGCAAGCTGTCATAGGGAGTCGAAATGCAAACGTTTCTCACACACAAAGGTTGTGCAGAAGGACGTAGAAGTTTCTCAGGAAAACACAAACGTTTTGCAATAAAACGCAAATGTTTCTCGGGAATGCTCAAAATTGTTTTGCAAAAAGGAAGCCTAGCTAGCAACTTCAGGCTTAGTCGATATTAGCATACGAATAGGGTGGAGTGCTCCTTTAAGCCAAAAAAATAATGAATGACAGTCTTCCACAGAAATTCTCGATTTGAATTCCTCCCTCATACACAGAAAGAGTCTGAACCGGTTCTTGTGAGCTGATTTTATAACTTAGTCTTTGTTGCACTCGTTTTTATTTATAATGAACACTAGAGAAAGTGTTGTACACATTCAAATTCTTCTTTATACATTAAGGGCACATAATAAGGGCACATATCAGGGAAAGTAAAGTTTACCATAAAGGAAAGGGCTCCTTTATATTGGCTGGAGCTGCTTTACAATCGCAGCTCATATCAAGTCAATAAAGGTGACAGATACACAGCAGGACTCGATAAGAATATACAGGGTGACCTAGTTTAATCACTAAAGCTCAATGTCTTCCAAAGGCAGAGATCATGATGGAGCAGTTCTCTGCCTTGGGAAGCTTTGGGGTGGAGCACCTGCTAGATAGAGGAACTGAAAAATGCTGAGATGAAAGTGCACTTTCTTATCCGACTCTGGACACAAAATGTGACCTTCTCCTTCTGAGACGGCTTACTCAGGACTTCCAGATGCGTTACTCAAGAGTCCGACCTGCCTTTACAGCACCAATAATGTAACTTTTCAAAGTCCTGAATACAAGAAAAGTTTGTCGAAGACGTCCAAGAACCCAACTGTAAATACCATGGTTTGCATTTCCAGGAATCAATTCAAACAACATGTAATAATTATGTATTTTGCTCTTTAAAAAAAAAAAAATAATTAATTTCGCCTCATTTTTTAAATCCCAGTCATTTTTGAAAGCAGCAGTACAACCTTCCCTCGCCACTATAATGAATGACATCACAGTCAAGGAAAAAAGGCTGAAGTGTGCAGTTTGGACTCTGGCTGTTGCGTAAAAAAGTGAAGGACGAGAAAGAAATCTTTAGGAAAGGCTTGAATCTTTTTATTAAATGTATAGAAAAATGTGTATGCATGCACAGTGCCTACAGAAAGTTTTCATAGTGCCCTTGGACTTTGTGGTTTTAACAATGAATCACAGTGGAGCAGATTGTTGTTTTCCACTAAATCCACAAAAATACTTGTGCAAGTTCAAATAAATTGTCAATAGATGATTGTGTAAGTATTCTATCCCTTTACTATGACACATACATTTACACTGGTGCAGCCAGTTGTTTGAATTATGTTTGATTAAGGCATGGCAGGTAAATAAAGCTTTATGTAGTTTGTGTTTTATGGTTTTGTGAAGTCAGTGAGTAACATGGAGCCGTTTCACGCAAAAGTGATTTTGCAAGCTGTAAAGCTAGCATCATAAATGGTGGCAGTTTCACAATATATACCAAATTGCTGATGAATGTGGAAGTCCTACAGAGCTCTTGCATGCTTGCGCATGGATTGCAAGTGTCGCGTTGGTCTATGAGGAGTCAAAAATAGAGAAAGGAGGAAAGCTTGCATGTTGCAAATGTGGTGATGGAAGCCCTGGAACTGCAGCAGGTGCAGAGAAATCCTGAAGGAAACCTTGCAGCAGTCTGCCTTGGAAATATTTTTGTGGGTTTGAATTTTGAATGGTATTATTACACCTTTAAGATGCACAGTACTTTGATTATATTAATATTATTATGTTTGTGATTATCATTGTTAAACTGATGTTTTGTTCTCCTTTCATGTGACATATTTCTTAATAAATTTAAAAAAAAATTAAACTTATTATTTATATAAATAAAAAAACATGATCCCGTCAAACTGAGCCTCTTTGCTGCCAAAGGAGTCGATACTTAAGCTGCATTTGGATGATCAGTGGCAAAACTGCTCTGTGCTGGCGTTTTCCAATGGAGAGAGCCGTGCCGCCCGACAAGGCGGAATCGCTACCGACGCCACCGAGCGCTGTGCGCAAAGTTCTAGTTTCTACTTTGACCTTGATTGCCGCTGACCTTTCAAAGTGCAACCAGAGACATCAGCTGTATGAAGCAGCACAGGGGAGGTAACCATAGGAACAAAACTAACTGGCTGTCTTCACCTCAAGACTCTGTGCCGAACCTTGCGGTGAGAGCAGAGAACATTTCCTGTAAAGTGAAGGCAGCTTTATTCAATCAAATATTTCTGTTTTGTAGATGCCAAGAGATTTTTCTCTGTCCAGGAGAAATGCATTCTGATTTAATGGGTGTAACAATAAAACATTAAAAACCCACTGATGCGCTGAGAACTTTCTACAGGCACCGTGTCTGCGCGAGTGTCTTTGTACAGGATCGTGTTCACGAGTGCAGGAGGCCTGCGAACCAGCTGTGGTCCAGTTTCCTGACCCTCCTCAGTTCCCTGAGCTGGGCTTTAGTGAGAGCGGGGGCTGCAGACTCTCCCACCAACGCCTGCTCGGGTCTCGGGTTGCTGTATTCCATTTCCTCCTCGGAATCCTCTTCCTCTTTCTCGCTACCCGTTTCCTCCTCTGCATGTTTATTTTCCTCACTGAAGCCATGAGAACACAATTGGGGAGAGAAAAAAAAAAAAAAAACATTAACGTGACTGCATATTTTCAGAGATAAACATGTGAGTCCACATTTTCCCATGTGCACCGTTTTAGCCAGAGCCTTAAGTTGCTGAATCACGCAGAGCCTGAACTTCAGCAGCGTTTTGTCAATTCATGCTGACATTATCAGACCCACAGTGATGAAGTTAGTGAGGCGCCCAAAACATACTAAAAAGGCAAAAATCATCATTATGACTGTACTAGTTTTTCAGTTGTTATTGGCAAATTATTTAAGAATATTTGGATAAGGCTTTCAGTGGACTACTGACCTGCCGTCTGTGACGGAGATGAGCAGAGACTGTACAAACATTGAGCAGAGGAAAGAGGTGGAGGGCAAGACGTGAGCCGGAGTCTGCAGGAGCTGTCAAGAAAATGAAAAAAAATTGCTTTAAATGCACAACAAACTGACTGATCAAAAAAAAAAAAAAAAAAAAGAGAAAAAGATTTGAAAATAAGTCAATGTCACAAATTTGAGACACAAACACAAAATGGACATGCAGAGCTGAACTACTGACCTCTTTGATAGCAGCAGAGCTCTGTGGCAGAGCTGTCCTCTCAGCGGACAGGTCGCTCGGTGAGTCTTCATTTTCCTGTTGCCGGTGTTTCCCCAGCAACAGGTAGAACGGCGTCATGGCGACACTGTCATCGATTACAAGCTTGAAGGGGGGGTGGAATCACAATGTCAGGAAAAACAGGAATTGTCTCACATTAATAACTAGAAAAGGTCACACAGCAGATCTCCAGCTGCGTCTCCCTCTCAAACAGAGAAGAGTTGAGTCTCACTCAATTGTCAATAAAAACAGTGATTTATTCATCTCGTATCGTGTTTAACTTTAGTGGATCCTAACATATCAGGTATGGAATTAATCTTCAGGTGGTGTTGAGTAACAGGCCAATCAATGTTTTGATGCTGAGCAGTGCTCGGGTGTGTCGTACCTCTTTGCTGGACGCCATCAGTCTGTCTTCCTCCGCCTTCGTGGTCAATGTCATGAGGTCCTGCAGAGGAGAGTCACCATCAGCATGGACACAATAATAGCACACAGAATGTGCACAAAAGGTAATTATGGATCAAAGTATTTTTTACGGCAATGTTTCATCAGCTGTGTTTGAGGTAAATAAATCTATTATACAGGTAAAATGAACAACCAATGAAAACCAGTCCATCTCTTGATAAACACAAGAGTAGAGCAGAATTATTGTTGATGTTCTAATCTTTGTTATCGATGAAATATCTTTAACTTAGTGTTTTTCTGGTTTACCATGTACTGAGTGAGGAAGTAGAGTTGGGAGCAGTTGAGCCACTGGCTGCTCTCCTCACAGCTCTCCAGCATCTCCTCTCTCGGGGCGAAGACGGCGCGAGTCACCTTCCCTGAGCACACGGCCTTAAGGGAAAACACAGGCCGAGGCTCGCTGGGCTTAAACACAAACACTAGAAACAGAAAAGGAAGAAAACCAGCAATTCATTACAATGGTAACATTAATTTCTACACTTCCATTTAGGACCTGACAGACAGAAAGAGTTTTGAGAGTCACAGTGCATAGACAAAAGACAGTCTGCTAACTCTGATAATAATATATTTATTACACAAGAAACCAATCATCGACCTGGTTATGTTTTAGGATAACTTAATTTTGTGAACAAATGCAGCAGCTGTATCTTGGATAAAAAGGCATTTTCAAAGAGTTATTCGTGTCTTAGTACAAAATATAGTATCTTTAGCCATGCTACCTGCACGGCTCTAGGTTAGCGACATTGGTCGGTCCTTCACTTTGGCTCAGCATGAAATGTCTCGATAACTATTGGATGGATTGCCATGAAATTTGTTAGACATTCATGTTTCCCACAGAATATATTGTTATAACATTGGTGATTCCATGACATTTCTTCTATCATCATCAGGTCAAACAAATGTGCTTTGATTTATGACCTGCTGACATCATGCTATGTAGCAGATGTTTAATGCTGTTAGCATGGCTGGAGGATACACTGAAAGTAAATGTGGTTCTCTGTCCGATCTGATCCTTAGGACTACCTGTGACACTATTACTTGCCATTTGGGTCAGATTTGTGTTATATGTAGTGTCATATATTCATGTCAACCTGTATATACGTTTTTGAAATTGTATTTACAGAAAATGTTTTTGTGATTTGAGAGGAGATTTAAAAACGTGGAAATGTTAAAACTCAGAATCAAAGCTTACAGTCGGTGCATCCAGCCTCGCAGCAGAAGGCAGCCATATTCTCAGTGAGGGGATCAGCCAGCAGCAGGGTGACATCCATCGAGGTGCTCCACTCCACTGCCAGAGAGGACAGGAGACAGAGGAGGAGGCAACAGAAATGTAGAATTATTTATGATCAAAACTAAAAATGAACTTCAACAAATGCATTCAGAATGTCTGACATGTCCACTAATCATGCATCCTTACACGAGCAGGTGAGTAGGTTCCAGCAGCAGAGCAAGTTGCTGCCGGTGGTTCCCAGCAGATACTTTGAACAGCTTAGGCGCCCAAAACAAAGATCCCTGGTGGAGAAGAAAAAAAGTCATTTTTTCCCCTGCGACTATAAAGAATCCCAAGTATATCCCCCGACCAACCAGCTCCTCACACCACACATATTTCACAGGATTAGCTTTTGAAGAGTTTTCCGCTTTGGAGGCTTCAAATTAGAACACGCAAGCAGGGTCTGAACACCCACCACGAACCAAACACCCAGAACATGCATGTCTGGCAGATAAATCAATAACGGCCGCCCTTTCAGACTTTAAAATGCTGCCTTCCATTTACATGCAAAAGTATTCATTACTTTTCTCAAGTTGCATGTAAAGAGTCCAGAGTGGGTGAGGTTGGAGGTCGAGCTCTACACATCCATAGGTGGTAGTTATGCAAGGGTTACCAGGCAGCTGTCAAAACAGCTGACCATTAACGTTTTCCTCCCTCCAACATTCTTATTAAGCACAAATTCCCTTTCGTCTTCCAAATTACACAGAAGTGTCTGCTTATTCGAAGAGGCTTCCTGGGTATGAATGAGTTTGTGGAACAGTTATGCATTATTAGTTCAGACAGTTTACATTTGTGTAAAAGAGAGCAGAACTTAATGTATGCCCGTACTCACTGATTACCAAGAAATATGTTCACTTTGATGGCTCGTTTCTTTAATAGTTTTAAAGGTTTCTTGACAGTTAAATGTTTCTCTCAGCTGGTTCCTTCATTCTAAGATAAATTGGAAGTTGTCTCAAGTGTTTGTCTTACAAATATGCTTACGGCTGACTGGGCTTATTTCAGAAAAGTGGTACAGAAACTAGCAACGCTAGTTTAGTGTCCGCGGTGACCTGAGGGTCCCTTCTTGAGAAGTGAGTGTGTGTGTGTATGTGTGTGTGTGTGTGTGTGTGGGGAGGGGGGGGGGGGGGGCATCTGTCAACGTCTCCGAGACTCTAGCAATGTTGAGAAACTGCAGCCTGACAGGCAGAACTTCTTTTCTCAAGCGGTTACATCCCCTGTCTGCTGTGAGAAACAACGCTCTGGACTTTTGCCACTGTGGTAAAAAGGTCATTTAACTGTTCAAAGACGTCCACCGCTTACGAGCCTCGACAGCAAATGGCCAAACTCTAAAACAGCTGGTTGCTTAGTGAATCTTTGTGTGTGCACTGTATGTGTGTAGGTCTTTTTTTCCTGAATGTGAAACCCAGTGTGTCCAGTCTGTGCTTTCTGGAGATGGACAAAACAACAAGCAACCAATACCAATTTAGTTAAGCTACAGAGCAGACAACAATTGTACTCCATGGTCATTTTGAAACCAAAGTTTGGATCCTTATTTTTTCTTGCAGCAGCATGTTCCTTTACGCTTGACAACTGGCCCTCTTTGCTAAAGCAGTTACGTCTGTGTTTGGCATGTCTTTTGTTGAGATTTCTTTCTCCAAATTACAGTTTTAATGTTGTCGTATTTGTGACCATCCGGCTTCCTTATACCTCTGTCAGTCACTTTTCTGCATTTGAGACACTAAATAAGATATTTGTTTTATAAATACTTTATTTTCCTCTGTATAAGGATGTTTTGTATTTATGCCGTTCCTTTCTTTACAGATATATTCTTTAATGCTGTCGTCAGCCTTTTGTCTGGTTGTCTTTTAACAATGTGTCGAATCATACAATTAAAAAAAAAGAGGATAGCATTGGAGTTATGAATATACATCTTTCCCCTCCTTTTATCAACCTTCCCAAGCACTGCAGATGAAAAGTAACCATTTAGCTAAACCAACACCTGTGTCTCTAAAGATTGTGAGCTTAAAAAGGATAATGCAATATTCTGTGTTTTTCTTATTGTCATGATAATTCATGAAAAGATCAAAACTCAACAATAAATTGATCCTACTAACTAAAGTAGTGTGTGTTTGTGTGTGTGTGTGTGTGTGCGCAGAGCTGTGCCGTAGAGCTCCATTGTTGTCCAAAAACACACCAATGAGCCACATACACAGCCCTGCTGCCACAAATACTCACTAGAACTCCCTGCATCTAGATTTTACTTCTGTTATACGTTAGTTTGTTTGATCCTAACAAACACTAGCTGCTTGTTCACCAAGACAAATTCTCTTACTTGTGTCTCTCATTGTGTGTGTTCGGGCTTAGCTGTGGCCCTAAAAATGTTTAAACAGTGGTGGAAATTTGTTTCCAGCGTCCCATAACAGATAATAAAATAATGCTTTGACACCCTACTATGATAAAAGAGTAATGCATTTGACAAGTTTGACTTTTCCTCATTCTGTTAAAAAAGTCAAACTTGTCAAATGCATTACTCTCTTTTTAACACAAACAACTGGACAGGTAAAATACAATGAAAATAATCTGAACAAGCACTGAAGAATAATTTTTAACAACGCTACAAACATTATCAGCCAGCCCTGGTGAGTGTGTGGGTATTTGAGTGCATGTTTATGCTCTGACCTGATAGCTTTTGGAGGCTGAGACAGAGTTGTCAGGAGCTCCCAGGAAGTGGGGCTCCACACAGTCACCACCTCCTGAAAGCTGATGGCCAGCAGAGAACCATCAGCTGAGAAACAGCAGCACTCAGGCACCAGGCCGTGATAGGCTCCGGTGAAATCACACGACCAGGAAGGACCTTCATCTGCTGGCACGTTCGAGAGGAAGGAGAGAGGGAGACAGACACCAAGGGTGTTGGATTAGTGAGAAATATGCAGCCTAATTTGGCTCAAACCTAACAGTCAAACTAATGTGTGTGAAGCCACAAAGAAAATCTTGGTTGTACACTTTGGATTAAAGCATCGTCATTATATAGAGTTTAGATGTTGTAGGTAGAATTCTAACTAAAATGTTACACATTTTCAACTTCCAAGAGGTCATTTGGTTCCTTGCTCAAGTATTTGTTTAAAAGGATGACCTATACATTGACCTTCTGATGTTTTTCCATTCAGATAATAGAAAAGTGATTGATTTTTTCATTTATACAGTTAGTCTGTATTTTGTAGCGATGCACAGAAACCTACTATTGTCACAACAACACACACATACAGTTTAGCCAAATTGGAGACTCTCACTAGATTTAGTAACTTTTCAGACCCTCTTAACGACTTTATTTCTGAAAAAAGCTACTTGTGATCTATTGAGCGCTTTATTCAGACCATCAGGGGAAAAGTGAGAAATATATTCAAATATAATATATTGTAATTAATCCCCATGCATGCTCCTCAGAGTCATCGCAGTGACCGCCTCTTGTTGGCAGAAGAGCCATAGGAAGGCAATAGGAAGCCCCTGCCACAGGAGTGAATTTAACATAATATAATACAAATACAATGCCATTAAAATAGATACTGATTCATAGTTTTTTTTATAAATAAATACATAGTTTTAGATAATAAATAGCTGACTCTAAGAAACAGGCCTACATACACAGTATATAATAATATTTTCTCCGAATTTTATCAGACATGTATGAACAATTTAATTTTCGTTAAAGAAAAGTTACAAAATTGTTTGTATGTGCAGACAATTATAGTTCTTAGCAACAAAGACAATCAGAATCTGCATGTCAGACTTTAAAAAATAAAAAATAAAAAATCAGAATCCGCCAAGAAAATTGCAATTGGTGCATCTCTACAATTTTGTTATTATGTTTTCTCATTTTGGTGCATTTTTTCAAAAATGATGCTTTAATCTTGCAAAAGCCAGGACTTCTGTGGTTAAGGACAGATTTTCAAAACTTGTCAGTTCCACTACTCAAACCCTATGATTGAGGACAAATGACAGAGCTATGCATGCTCTTAATTGAGCATTAACTCATAAAGAACACATAGTTCTTGGAGATGCACACCAAAGCTCAGGTCAAAGTCAAAGCCTACATCAATAGAGAAGGTAAATATTACCACAGTTTAACAGATCAGCCTCTTGGTCAGAAACTGGTCTGCTTACCCTCTGTGTGGGCTGGTCCAGTCAGCTGCCAAGCTTTGAAGTGTCCGTCCTTGCTGGTTGAGACCAGCATGGTGGTCTGGCTGTCGGTGGCTTGGCAAAAGCACATGGCTGTAATCCGAGCCTCGTGGGGGGCCGAGATGGTCGTGTTCAGCACAAAACTGCAGGTGATACAGTAAGCATGTTACAGGGTTGTGGTAAGGAAATAAAATAAACTATTTGTACTTGACTATTAGTCACGTACTAATAAAAAATCACTACCAGACAGGACAATACTGTGAAGTTTGTTTTTATAATAACTACTTATACAGTGATTTTTCCACAACATTGCGATCTGAAAAAAAACTTTTAGAAAAATCAACTACTTAATAGTTGTAAAGGTTTCTTGACAGTTAAATGTTTCTCTCAGCTGGTTCCTTCGTTCTAAGATAAATTGCAAGTTGTCTCTGTTTGTCTTACAAATATGCTTATGGCTGACTGGGCTTATTTCAGAAAAGTTGTACAGAAACTAGCATTGCTAGTTTAGTGTCCTCGGTGACCTGAGGGTCCCTTCTTGAGAAGTGTGTGTGTTTATCTGTTTGGCTGTGTCAATGGCTGACTGAAACACCAGAATATAGAAATATCATATACTATATAGTTTAGACGTCTGTACCTCTGTGTTTGTTCATCAAATGCCCACAGTTTCAAGTTAAGCTCCAGCTCAGCGACTTTCTGTTTTCTTTCTTCCACTGTTGCCAGCCAGTTGCCAGAGGCATCAAAGGCCGCCTTGACCACCTCAAACTGCTCCAGGCCCGACTCATGAATGTACTCCTGCTGCACTATGTCCAGCTGTAGGAAACAGAAGATGACAAACCCCAGAATTTGGTTATTAAAAGCACAATATGTAATTTTTTGCCGAGGGGCGACCCTGAGGGGCGGCGAGCAGAGCTGCTGCTGCTATTTGATGAGCTTGTTTCTCTGAAAGACTCAGACATTCAGATGGTTTTTACTGGGAGCCGAATCATCCACAGAGGTCTTCTCTCCAAAACAAAACGGACACATTGATTAAAAACCAGTAAAAACACGGAATAAAGCAGTTTCACGTAAAAGGTGTTTTTAGACGCTGTTCGGCATACAAAGTCAAAAAAGTCCATTTATGAAGCTTCTGGCAGAGAAACAACGCTGAAGCATGCTCAAAGGGGATACGACGCAATTACAGCCGTTAATTAAACGCAGCGTTACTTTGATTAAAATTACAGATTTCTCTGTGCTTAAAAACTCTTGGAAACATTTGGGATAATGTAAGTACAAAACTCAACAAAATATATAACGTAGGGCTAGTCGTTTTTAGAAAAGGAAATGTTACATATACCTACGTTACATACTTTAAGTACAATTCACACTAAGGTGAGATTATAGTTAAGTCAGCCAGTGGATCAGAACACATGTGTTTGAACCTTCTGTCTTTCGTTTGTAATCAAATTAAGAGTACTCTCCAAGTACTCTTAACCATATTTCAGGTGCTGAAAGAGCACATTATGTCCATGAAAGCCTCCAAAAATTATCCACAAACCAACGTTGTCTGGCATATGTATGCTAAGTTTGGCTCAGTTTATAAAGCACAGTGCTTACATTGTACAGCAGTTTGTCTCTTTGGAGGGAGTAAAACTGCAGGTGGCCTGGTTTCCCGTTTAGCACCAGGGATTTGCTGCGTGGGTCCACCATCAAGTCTGTCCTGACACTTTCTCCTGCACCAGGAAAGAGACAAGAAAGAGTTCAAAGCAATTCCTTCTTTTATATGCACAAAGCAACCTGGCAGATTCAAACCTTGTTGCTACTCTTTTAGATTTTTCATATGAAAAAAATTAAGGTTTGATGTAAGAGACACAATTGCTTAAAAATTCCCAATGGTTTTATATGATACAATTTTTATTTCTGCACACTGGTGCAAAATCATGCAACCACAAAAGATCATTTGTTTTCCACCAAGTCAATCTGCTTGGACATCGCTATAAAAATACAAGATATAATACAAGGTATCTAGTTAAATATGACATAAAAGACTTTCTAACAATGTTGTTTCATTCTGACACCACTATTATCCTAACCTATCTTAAGACCTTTATAAAAACTGATCACCACCACTGGAGTCACTTGAGCTCTCTTGTTCATTGGCTTTCTTGGTGATTATTATGTAAAGGGCATCGCCAGGGGTTTGTTTGATTTCCTAAATCTCTTCTGGCTATGAAAGATTGTTCTCCAAGAACTGTGATGGTTATTTATGATAAATATGTAATATATAATATTTATGAAGCCTTGCAGCATGTTTATGATAAACATATAGTCTGTACTCACCTTTGACCAGGCCCTGAATGACAGCCGACACTTTAACACAACTCTGGATGATCGTAATCTCTATAAAGGGGGAAAAAAAGACAGAAACCGGTTACCACAGCCTTCCTTTCATACTGAAATCTCTAGAACAATTCTATCTGCACATTTTACAGCTGCAGTCATTGCTGCAGTTAGTGTTGCCTTTCTCAACTATCAGTCAAGGACACAGACTAGATGCTGGCTTTGAAAAAACATTATACAAAACTATGTCCACCAGGGTTTCTGTTATCCGGCAATTAAATTTTATTTAATTTATTATTATTAATTATTATTATTATTTTTTTTTTATTATTTATTTATTTTTTTTTAATGGGGATTTACCTCACGTAAAAGTAAAAAATATATCTTACATGTTCAATGTAGCCTGCTTGTATTTAGAATACAATGTATAGGCAAAAGTTGCATTAATTTTAATAAAAAATATTATAAATCTACATGCCTTGATGATGTCATGCTTTATATAGCCTGCCTATCAGTTTTTTTTAAAACCCAATAAACACGAATAATATTTGACCAGAATTTCTCCCATTTGTGCGGTACATTAAAATCTTCCAGGACACGAGGACCGGCAAACCTTGAGGTCCACTTTTACAATAATTTCCCAACAGTTTGCTGCTCATTGCATTTCATCCGAGTGTGTAATACAGGTTACAGCTCCTTACTGTTGTCACTGTGTGAGGTACAGAACAGTGCTCCATCAGGTGAGACAGTAATGTGTGTGATGGCAGAACCCAAGCGGGGCAGGAAGTCTCGCTGGCTCTCTTGGTTGTATCGCCACTGGACGAGCACAGACTCCAAACCTCCACTCAGCAGGTTGGTGCCTAGTGGAACAAAGCCCAAATAGATACAGAGACAGGAACAGGTCAGGCAGACACTTTGTTCTTAATGCAAAACAAATCCTGAGCTAATTTGCTCAGCACAAACTTTTTTTTTTTTTGAAACAGGACAAAAACTCCAGTTGCCAGCCTGAGATCTTAAAATAGCTCAATTGAAATGAATAATCTCGTCTGAAATAGATGGAGGAAGAAATGATAAATCAGGTAATGACATCTGTGTACCTTCTGGGGTGAAGCACAGTGAGCTGACAGCACTGTGGTGCCAGTGCAGGGTGGAGTATGTGTACTCCTTCTTGTGGTTGAAGTTTCTCCTGAAAGGAGACAGTAATGTAAGAAAAAAAGTTTCTGACACACACACCCCCACACACACACTTTACAGAAATAAAATAAGAGAATGGGAATAATTGAGGAAATATTGTGAGGTAGAAGAAGTGACAAAATCATACAAAGTTTGTTTCCCATCATGCTACTGGTGTGGAGTTCACGGGTGCAGCTCTTAGTCATGCAACACAATTGAGCAGCAGATGCTTGAACTAAAGAATTGTTTGAAATGATCAAAACACTGGATGTGAGTGTATATGCTTCAAAGCCATGTTGTTACTACACTCACCACAAGCGAATCTTGCCGTCTTCATGCCCGGTGGCAATGCAGTCATCTTTTTGGTGACAGGCGACGCAGGTGAATGTGTTCCTGCCTCCCTTCTTGTTGTCTTCTTTGAGGGAAAACCTAGAACAACCCACCCAAGGACAGACGCGCAGTGTTATTGAACATCTTTGTGGCTTTGTAGGCAAATGTGGGTTTTGTGAACATCATATGTTTTAAGATTCATGACCTTTGTCACATGTGACAAATTTACTCTTGAATTCTAAATCATTTTATGTCGAGATAGAAAAATACATTGTTTTTGTGGCATTTGCAATCCAAAGCTGTGAATGGTTTGTGGTTTTATTTGAAACCAAATGTGTGATGTGATCATCAATAATTTATCTTCCATCTTCAATAAAATACTCCACATCTTGTAACTGAAGCATCTCACACGTGGCTCACCTGTATGACTGCTGCTTCTTGAAGAAGAAGACCTCCAGATGCAAACCTTTAGCTGAAGCAATATATTCCCCCTGTGAAAAGATAACATTTGGTTATTAACACAAACATGCAGGAAGGCTGACCAATGATCTGTATTTGAAACCTGTTCTTTAGTAAATACGGGTTGGTTTAAAAAAACAAAAAAAGCTTGGTGTTTCCCATCATCTAGCATACGAAATGTACTCAAAAAAAGCAAATTATTGTTTTGCTGAATATTCAATTTTCTTCTTTTTTTTTTTTAAAAAAAAGGGAAAGAAATCATTATCTGAAGTACATTGTAATCATTTGATTTATGCTTCCACTGGGGGTTTTGGAGTTTTTGAAAATAGACACAATATGTCATACTTAAGCTACAGCTAGCTCTTATTGCCAAAAAATATAATCTCCTATACAATTTCCTTTTACCACAGCAGAAAAATCTGACAAATGTAACTGTCAGCAAGTGGGGAATATCCCTTTTGGGAATGTAACTGTTCCAGATGGTGTGTTTGTGACAGTAGTGGTGGTGTATGTACCCCTTTGCCAAATTTGATGGACGCCGAGTTGGAGCCAACGTCGCTGAGCACAGCAGAAAGCTCTGGGGTCTTCACCACCTGATCTCCACTCTGAGGAAGATTCACTGCAACAAGCTGGAACCGCTCTGCACACACACAGACACAGTTAAACATCAGCCTGCTGCACATTCCTATCCAGTGAACTCTTACCCAAATTCTACTTCAAACATGTTAAACCCCCCCATGAAAATGATTTGACATTTTCTACTAGCGACTTCTAGTAGAAGCATCAAGAACAGACACTGTAAAAGACAGCGAAGCATGTGGACACCCTATTGACTGCCTTATTAAATACAGATTAAATAAAATTAAAATTATATATATATGTCCTTGTCTGACCTGCTGACACTGAAATCAATGGGCTGAGAGAAACACATGGACTGCACACATTTTTAACCCAGATTGTCTTAATTTATCTACAAACCAAAAAACATCTGCTACAAACACAAAACTATTCTACACAAAGAAGCTTTAGCTCGTCTCAGTATGGCAAATTCAGGCGAGTATTCAGAAATTTGAAACGATGAAGCTGCGATATAGAACTTGAACGTCAACGTTTAGAATGAAGCTTTGGAAAATTCAGTACAGCCCTGATTATTATTGATCACTCTTCTCTTTGGGTCTCATGTAGCTGAATGAGTAAGTGTATGGCATTAATTTCTAAGGTTTTGGGTTTAGACTCAAGTCACACACAGGGCATCTAATGGACCTTTTTTACAACAGAGATTTTGACATGTCTTAGTAGGACACACACAGGTGAAATTGATTGACATTTAACAATGGCACTGTTCCATTAAGTGTCCCAGTCAGCTATTCCAGTGAGCCAGCATGCATAAAACCAGGACCTCCTTATGTGGAATGCAGCCATCATTAATGTCAAATAAACAAGTAAAAATGTCTGCTGTGAAAAAGGTCAATGACCACGATTTGAAAAGATGTTAAACCTACCAGATCTTTTGTCACTTTGTGTGTTAACAACAATAAAGATGACTCCTTCATGGTTTGCCGATGCGTAGATGGAGTACACCGGGTATCCAATGGTGTAAGTCTGTAAGAGATCACACAGCTTTCACACATGGCTTCCAAACATCAGAAAATACTACACAGGCTCTTTCTCAGACCCACTAGTCCTTCACAACTGTGTCGCTGTGCATCAAGTTAAACTCAGAGCAATGGGGGGCTCTCCAAACTAAGAGGGAGGGTATAACTATACAGGTAAACTGTGACATCCGTTGCCACTCTCCCAACATAAACACCTTGCTCACTCTGCTGTTGAATTAACCTATTTCTGAAGTTTTCAAAGTGTGAGGTGAGTCTCCAAACTGGAGAGGCTCATTGAATGGAGGTGAAAAAAACATTACATTAGTTATCAAAAGAAGATTACATAGTCAAAATGTGTGTAATTTGGTTAAGAGAGTTCAGGGATACAGTAGTTTGGGGGAATTTTACAGTTTTTCCCACTTTCCCCAGAGTCAGAAACTATTAAATGTTTTAGGACAGACTCCTTTATGTACTTGGTGAAGTCTGAAGCTACGTCAAACAGAAATATTAGGCTCAATTGATAAGTGATTATGGGTTTATATAATGTAATAATGATCCCAACGGCATCCAGGAATTGAGCGAAACTAAGCAAGTAAATTAAGGAGGGTGAGGGGGCGACTTTTTTCAAGCTTTGTCTGAGGGGAGGCCCACAGTCTCAAACATGAAAAAAAAAAAAAAAAAAAGATCTATATTAAGTAAATATGTAATGTAGGTTCATAATGTCCAAAAAAACATCAACAATGTGCTATAAAATGAAAAGATGGTATCTTTATTTACATTCATTCCAATCAAAGTTTACTTTAATGCACATCCTTGAATTTATAGTGTGGCTCATCCCGATCTGCACTGACTGCAAAGACCGTAACAATAAATTCGACAAGAATCAAGCTGTACCTTAATAAGGATGCCATCTGTGAAGTCCCAAAGTCTGACAGTGCCATCTGCTGAGCAAGAGTAGACCTGCAACAAAACAGGAATGCATCATCACAGGAGAAGAATTGAAATCTTTATATAAACAAAATCTACCTACATATAATCCCATTTCAGTCAAGTATGTAATGTAGTATGTATACAAGTATGTACAAGTATGTATGAAGCATAATGGCATAACTTGGCCCCAGAAGTGCAGTCAATCATTAGATCTGAACATATGCCTATTCGTATGAAGAGTAGAACAGCGTAAAAATAATAAAGTTGTGAAACAGTTCCTTACTTACAACACCTCGGATAATGAAAAAGAAAATGTGTATTTTAATGCTTTTAAACAACAGCCATAGCGTCTGTGTCCTCACTCAGTGGTAAAGTAATTCGTCTATTGGAGTAAGTTAGAGCTGCGTGAACAGACAGTTGAATGAGCACCTGCAGGTGGTTGGAGGGTTTGAGCAGCACACCAGTCACCAGGTCGGTGTGTCCCCGCAGGTTGTGGACACACTCCTCTGTGGAGGTGCTGAACACCTTCACACACTCTCCTGAGGCGCACAGCAGGAACCTGCAGCAACACAACTCACAGTTCACGGACCAAAAGACTGTAAAGTGACACTTTAAGTTACCGTTACAGAAACTGTCCCGTGTCCGTGAGATAAACTCGGGATACTTTGTAAACAGCAGCAGTATCAACAGTTAGCTAGCAGCTTGTGCTGCTAATGCTAACCGCTAGCACCGGCTTCAGCTCTCTCGCTAATAAAAACTCGTAGAGCCGCGGGAATCTCTTCCACCGAATATTAAACATTACCGGACTGAAAACACACACTCACCTTGAGTCATTGGTTATGACAGGCTGCCTGAAGTTAATTTTACTGCCACCTCGGTGAACCACGCGGATATCCCCGTGTTCAACCATGTTTTCACTAAATTCAACTTTCACCCCTGAACCCCGCTCGCGACACTGTGTATTGGTGCTTTACTGCCACCTGCTGGACTGGAGTGTCACAGTCACTGTAAAACTACAGAAGCAATTTCATCATCTCTGCTAAACATGCTTATTGTATCTTTCTTTATATCTATCATGTCCTATTGCTCCTAAAGTCAAATAAACCAATTTTAAATAGTATCAGCAATTTACCCTGTCAGTGATTTCTACACAAAAGATTTAAATTTCATGTCATTTACATACAATAATGAATTTTATTTTATGGACAACTTGGGTGCAAACATTTCAGATACTGTTCATCTTGTGATTAGTGGGTAATATGGGTAAATATCATATTCAGGCAGCATTCCCACCGTGTGCATGTATCATTTAGCCATCTACTTTAAGTCGCTTAAATATATGGTAAAAATCAAATGAAAGTTAAAACAATTGTATAGGCTACATCTAAATCTCAGTCCTAGCTTTTTTTATTGTCTCTTATCTTGCTCTTTGTGCTCTTCGTCTATTTTTCTGATTGTTTCTACTCTACTCTACTATTGCTCTTTTTTTTTTATAATATTTTTTCTCTCTTGAGTTTCAGTATATTGCATTGTAAATCTACTTCTATTGTTTAGTGTTTGTGATCGATTGTGTTGTCATGTTGTCATCATTTCCACCATTGTCCAGTGAGCTCTATCCTTCATGCTTGTATATTTTATTTGTGCTAAATAACAATAAATAAATAAACTAATAAAAATGTATCATATCTCGTAAGTTTTGCTCATTGCAGAACACATTTATACCAAAGAGGAAAAAAAAGAGTTTCTGGTAAAACACTTCCTGAAAATGGAACTGGCTCCATCAGCGAGGAAGAGTGGAAAGGAGACGATATGGGGACATGTTGGGGACATGTTGGGGACATGTCATGATGACATGATGACTGCACAATCCCACATTGTATTGTGTATTGCAGGGGCAAATATGAGATGTGAGGTAAATTAAATGATGTGATTTAAAGGGGATTTCAATTATTTTCTAAAAATACACAATAGTTTTCATGGCAAATCAAGACATTAACCATTAATGCACTGTACAATGCTGTAGTCACTTTTGTTTTCATACTCTCCATTTGACAAGACTGTAGCTGTAAGATGCTGTTTATTATAGATCTAGTCAAGTTTATGAACTCGTTTTTTTTTTGTTCAGTTAGCTTATTTCTATTTCCTAAAATATGCAAGTTGATACAAACAAACGTGTATATATTTATGACCCTGTTGTTACATATTATAGTAAATTATAATTGTTATCTTGCTGAGTTAAGTTGCTCGTTAGTTTTCATTTCCAGTTATGTTCATTTATTCCCTACTAAAGCAGTTAAAAGTCTGATACCTCACTATTGTATTTCTTTATTTGATTAATTAATTAAGCAAAAGTCTTTTCGTTTGGACTACCATGTACTGTCTCTGCTAATGTCTTCACTTTCAATCCTGTAATCAATATCAGTATTTTAGAACTGCACGCGTCTTCAGACGGCATGTCACAAGAAGAAAAGAAAAAAAGAAAAGAAATTTCCCGAGAAAAAAACTAGACAGTCTCACGTTTCTAGTGACGAACAGTCGTATTGCCGGTAAAAAGCGCACTAATTCCTCTCACACACAGAGAAAGTGGTGCGCGCGTGTGTGTGCGTGTGTGTGTGTGTGTGTGTGTTTGTGTGTGGATGGGCGGGTTTCCTGAGTAGAGTACAGCCTATGACAATAAATGAGGTCGCTTCCTGAACATTAAAAAACGAAAGCCAACGAGGGAAACAGGTTCACAAGAAAAGCAGACTGACGGAGAATCAGCGCAGAAACAGCACAGGTAACAAATGTTTTTTTTAAAAATAGCACTGAACTACCAAACTAATTATGACAATAATATATGTATATCTGCCATAAATTATAGAATAAAAAAGATGATACTTTACCCACTTTTTTTTAACTTTGACTTTTTTTGTGGTGTCCGGCAGCATGAGCCAGTGGAAGCAGATTCAGCAGCTGGAGATCAGACTCCTGGAGCATGTGGACTATCTGTATGACGATAACTTCCCCATGGACATCCGACAGGGTCTGTCCGGCTGGATCGAGGCTCAGGATTGGTGAGTCCTGCTCTCTGTGCGTGGGAGGCCGCCCATTTACTCTTCTTTTTTGCACAAAAAAGGCAACTACCTTTTAATCAATTGACCTGAAATACAAGTGCGAAAAAGCACTTTTCTCTCAGACTTGTAGTGCATTAGGATGGAAGCACATATCTCAGAGACAGATAGCTCAAAGTTGTACAGAAAAGTTGAGGTTAAGGAAGATAATGTTTTTTTTTTTTTGTTTTTTGTTTTTGCAGTTTGGGTGAACTGACCCTTTAAATTACAATACGTGTTTTAGCATCTTTCAGCTCTCTGTTTTGGTTTGACAGCCTTTACTGTCATCAGCATCAGCTGTGATGAACCATTCATATTTAACCTGTCCAGCACCAAACAGCAGACAGACACAGTTGGAGACCAGCTGATGATGTAGTGGAACATTTAGCAGCTAAGAAGATGAGTATTTTAGAACAAAGCAGAGCTGACAGAGGGGGAGGAGGACTTACATTCATTAGGTGGCACGAATATGTCTACAAATGAATGCAATGTTGCTTTGTGCCTGCTGGATGTGTAAACAGGTCAATCTTGCTAACACTCAACGTTATAAGGTGATAAAACACCCTATGATGTGTTTTCAGCTTGTTCTGATGCCCCCAAGCAGGGAAAAAAGTAATTAAAGCAGCTTTAAAAGTTCCTTGTTTTCTCCTTAACTTTCCAAATTGGTAAATGCAATATTGCCCTCTACACTGTAACATTGGTCATTTGCGTCTCTTTGTGGTTGTTTTGAATCTCTTCGTGGTTGTTTTGTGGTTTTTTTTTTTTGTAGTCTTTTTGTCTCTTTGTGGCCATTTTGCATCTCTTTATAGTTGTTTTGAGTCTCTTTGTGGTTGTTTTGTGTCTCTTGGTAGTCTCTTTGTCTCTCTGTAATCATTTTGCGTCACTTTATATTTATTTTACATCTCTTTGTGGCCATTGTGCGTCTCTTTGTCTCTGTCCGTGTTTTTTAGGGACTCATTTGCCTCTCTTTGTGGTCGGTTTGTGTCTCCTTGTGATCCTTAAAGATCACTTCAAACAGAGGCTTTAGATTGTTGAATTGTGGGCCTTTGGGGCACAGGTCCAAGGGCTCAAGGGGTCAGGGGGCCCTGGACTTGTGCCCCAAAGGCCCATTTGACAATCCATCCATGCATTGACAGGCTTCATTGCAAATCATCACAGAGCAACCCACTGGGTTCAGTTGGCTATTACCTCCTTTCATGATCTCTGCGTAGTGAAGTTGCACATTTTAATACAGTGTGGATACCAGTACTATTTGAGAAGTTGTACGTAAAAAGTTTAACTAGAAAGTGATAGCACACACACAGCACTGTTTTATCAGGGCTTCTTCTTCTTTTTCATGGCTTGTGCTGGGAATCTTGTGTCTGTTTTTCAGGGACATAGCAGCCAACGATGAGTCGGTGGCAGGAGTGCTGTTCAACAACCTGCTGTCCCAGTTGGATCGGGTGCGCTTACAGGAGCAGAACTTCCTACAGAGACACAACATGAAAATCATACAACAGCAGCTACAGGTGTGTCACCCTCCCTTCATCCCTTCATCCCTTCATGTCTAGTTATGTTATATTCACTACTCACTCCATTTGCAACAGGGACTATATTTGATCTCGTTTTCACACCTGTTGAATCTAACCAACGCCTTTTTAAAGTTGCTTTTCTGCAGCAATACTTGCACAATGCAATTATTTGTTTACTTTCTAGTTTTTACTGTACCTGGTATTTTACTCTATACTCTAATTGTCCCACTGGGTGCAATCAGATACTAATACAATCTAAAATTCATTTCATTGTCTGACATGCTCATACAATACTTCAAGAATGGCATACACCAACTTTCACTATAATTTGCATTTTATGCAGAGGTGGACGAAGTGCTCAGATCTTTCACTTCAGTGAAAGTAGTAATACCATAACAGTGTACAAATAGTAAAAGTAAAAGTGCAAAAGTATTAGTATCACAATATACTTAAAGTATCAAAAGTAAAAGTACTCATACAGAATGGCCCATTTCAGAATAATGTATATTATATTATTGGATTATAATTATTGATGCAATAATTTGTTCATCACTCTAATGTTTGATCTTATTTTCGTTACTTTATATACTGCTGGGTAGCTTGTGAATTTCACCAACGGATCAAAACATTTTATGAAAACCTACAATAATACATGATAAATTATTTGTTGAATATATTTTCTATTATTAATCTGAGTCTTGAAAGTAACTAAAGCTGTCAGATAAATGTAGGTTGCCTGGTTAAAAACGTGAATTTAGAGGATAATAGACAGAAAATGCATTGGCAGCACATGGTAAACAAAAAAAAAGGTTTTACATTTCTGCAGATCCATGGTATTTGCAATATTTCGGGGGAGGAAAGGAAAAAGCACTGGAACAATATACTGTCTCTGTCTGTTCTGTATCTCTACAGAAGTATACGTACAGTACACAAAGCATTTTCATGTTCACATAGCTGAAAAAAATCTGACCAAAAGTTGTTTTACCATTAATCCCTACACTTGCTTTACACTCAAACCCATGTTTGAATGTGTGATGAATGCAATCACTCCCAGTAAAGACAAAAGTTGCGTATTTCATGGTGGAATTAAGATTTATCCGCAGACTGACGATACTCATCGTTTGCTGCAGTAGAATTTAAAACATCTGTAATAAGGAGAAGTGGGTATTCTTTGGTCTATGGTGTATGTTTGCTGGATGTGAAGGGGAAGTAAAAAAATCAAAAGTCACTTTGAATGTGTCGCTGGTTTCTATGTTTGTGTTGTTTTACTGCATAACCTGAGAGCAGGGACTGTTCTTGCTGTTCACTGACTCAAATGTCACACGAAGAGAGAAAAGGCCACGCAAGTACTGATATGACTTTTTGGGGGTTCAACACAAAATTAAAGACAGTCGAGTCTTTCACAAATTACACATTTATAGCATGCTAATATAGTTGTACTAAGTACAATACTGGTGTGTTAAGGGGGAAAAAAGTCCAGCCTCTGTTTCATGTTATCATGCCTGCAGGTAATCTCTTGGTGAGCTCAGAGGTTGTGGTCCAGGGGCTTTACAGGATGTTGTGGTCAGAGCTCACCGACGTCACGAGCCTCAGCACGTATTTTATTCTGGAAAAGAAATATACCTTTGCAGAACAAACCCATGAGGCGGATACCATACCATGAGTCATTTCCTGTGTGTCTCAATGTGTCAAAGTCAACACTTCTCAGAGGAAGCAGTTACTCGTGTGCAGTATTCAAGGATGCTTGAGGGTTGTTGTTGTGAGTGAAGTTTGTATCTCCGTGTATCAAACCGTGTAGCCGCGTTTGAGTCTCTCTCTCATTTGATTGTCCTCTCACCCACATTCAAGCGGAATCTTCCTCAGGAAAACCCATCTGATACACACACACATCTTAACACTTTCACTTATGTTCATCAGAAATATAATACAAGGTCAGCACACTCCGAGATGTTTCCGGAATACATTTTCGCAGCTTCCAAATGCTAGAAATCGTAAACCAAACTAGTCTGCTGCTAAATGCTAAATGGCATCGGTGTTACTGTAACGAAAGTTAGTGTGTGGGTTTGTGTTGATGCATCCTCCGTCATCATTCTGGCAATGATGCTGATGCATGAAAACGTACTCACACCTGGAGGCGAGAGAAACGTTCCTCTTCCCACAGCAGAGTTTTTCGTACTTTTCTAAGTGGGCTTTTGAATAGGCTGATGAGCAAAACAATGCTACAGTCTTCGTGGGAATGTCAAGCAGAACATGACAGTCATGCGGTGGAAAGTTTGTGTCTGCTACGGAATGAACATAAGACATCGCTATCTTAGTTTTTATTAAGGAAAAAAACCATCTTCTACTGTGAGAATATTCTAAGTAGAGCTGCAAAGATTAGTCGATTTTATTGATTAGTCAATGGACAGAAAAATAATCTCTCACTGTTTTGACGATTGAATAAGCGTCAAAGTAATTTATCACGCCAAAATGGCAGAATATGCTGTTCTTTTCTTTGAATTTTGACCGTTATTTGTTTCATCTGTATCACGTTAGTCCCACAATTTTTTAGAAGTGCATTATAAAATTACTGGTGTATCCCTTTAAAACAATGTACTCCGTTAAAAAAACAAATTACAAAATTAACTTTAAGAATTTTGTCCTTCAAAGTTTTATATATATATTTATAAGTTTTATATAAGATATATATATCTATCATAGGTATATGTGGGACGCGCATTTAAAAATAGTATTAGATGACAAACACACCAAACACACCCAACACAAACAAACAAATACATATCAACAACAATATATCAAACAAAAATATATTGTAATTTATTCCAGGACTGAGCTCTATTACTATTAAAAAATAATCTTCCTAAAATTCAAGAAGCTGCAAAGTACTTCATAATTTTTGTTTTATGCGATTTGTTTTCCGTTATAAAAGGTCACACCTTCGAATGTTCTTCAAGATTATAATGAACATTACGGTTGCAGGTTATATAACGCCCTTATAAAAACTGGTTATACTCCAAGTATCTGTGCACACCTTTGGCTACATGCCTTTTAATTACATTTTCCTTATTATTGATGTATGGTCCTTTCATGGCTTGCCAGAGTCAAGCTGGAACTCATTCCTTTTCTGATGATACGCCAAAGTACTTCCAGTAAAAACCTGATGATGAGAAATCTCTGAGAAAACCCATTTCCTCCGCAGGGGCTTGTTTTTTCTAGATGGCAAGATAAACAGACACTGTGGAAACTAAACCAAAAATGTAAACCTAATTATGCGGTTGGTTCTTTTATGGCTCGTGTGCATTTCTGTGCTAACGTTCATGAAATCCAAGCGTGTAGGTGTAATATTCTATATGTGCACGTGTGTCTCCCCACAGGTGAAATACACAACAAACCCTGCTGTCATGGCCAGGGTTATCTCCACCTGCCTCAGGGAGGAGCGCCGTATCCTCTCCAGCGCCTGCATTCAGGAACAGGTTTGTCATGTCGTCTCACTGAGAGGGAAAGTCCCTCTGGTTCCTTAATAACATCTGCTGCTGCTGGTGAATCAGAGCGGCTACCAGGAAAACAGTACTGTATAATAACCCCCCCCCCACACACACATTCTCAACCCCTTCGGCTTCTTCCCAAGAAACAATGTGGCATGACAAGATATTTCTGTCGCTTAAGTAATTGTAGGTGCTGTAATAGCCAAAAAACAACATAAGCTTTTTTCTATTCCAGGGAGGCTGCTGCAGGGATCCTGTAAAACTAAATGAACAATTTATGATAATCAAGAATGATTTTTTTTGCTAGAAAACAAAAACGTTTTTCAGCAAAAAATACTTTTTTTTAACCAACGATACACTACATGATCAGCAGCAAACAGCGGACGAACAAAGTTAGCAGATCACAAGTGAACATAGTGAAGCATAAGCAGCTAAAGGGCCAGATATTCATTTGTGGTAATTTCTCTGCAGTTGGCTAGCTCATGAAAAACATAAGGAATTGTGCCTGTGCTTGACGCACCATGCCATGTCATCGGGTGTGTTCTAGCAGCATCTGAATTTTTCTTATTAGATTATAAGTGCTGTCATATTTTCCTAGATTAAAAGAGTAAATAATACTGATGAAAGACGGGTGAAAAATCGATGTTTGACGTGTATCTTTCAAAAACAGAGCAAGTAAACAAAGAATGATTTCCGACAGGGTCCACTGGAGAGATCATTGCAGAATTCTGTGGCCTTTGAGAGGCAGAAGAACATGGACAACAGAGTTGGGATCATCAGGGGCAGCGTGCAGGTAACTGAAACACACAGACATTTCAGGCACCATCAAAACTAAGACATCACCTCATACAATGAAATTAACTTTAAAAAATGACATCTGTCTGTGTCTAGTTGATGGACCAGGCTGTGAAATCCATCGAGGACATGCAGGATGACTTCGATTTCCGCTACAAGACCCTGCAATCCCGAGGTGAGCCCTGATATACGATGTGCACACAAGTTGTGAAAACTGTTATTTCTTACTACTGTGCAAAAAAAAAGCACAGAAGAATATGCTCAAAGATATATATATATTGCATGTGTGTGTCAGAATCGACAGACGCTCGACAGAACTCTGACATGATGAAACAGGAAGTAACAACACTGCAGGCAATGCTTAACAGTCTCGACTTTAAAAGGAAGGTAAGCATTTGTATCATCGTGCAAGGCTCTGATACGTGAGGCATGAGGGAAATCTTACCAAAATGTCTCCAAATTTAAAAGCATAACTAAAGCTGTTTTTCATACCTTTTGTTAGGAGATCTTGTCAAAGATGGATGTTGTGATTAAGGAGATTGAAGACCTGATGAGCTCTCAGCTCAACCCTGAGCTGCAGGACTGGAAGCGCAGGCAGCAGGTCGCCGCCATCGGTGGTCCGCTGCTCACCGGCCTGGACCAGCTGCAGAGTTGGTAATGAGCTGATTTTTGTTTTATACCAATGTTTACTCTAGTAGAGTTACATGATCAAACATGCATTGTTGTGCATTATAGGAACATTAAAGCCTCATATGATCCTCATACATTTTGGCTCGCAAGCTGGGTCAAACTCTGCTCTGATTGGCCTCATTCACCAATATCTTCCTAAGTTTGTTATTACATTTGCTCTTGAGAAAGGTCTATGTCAGATTCATGACGTGTTCTTAAACCACAGAATTGTTGGCACTGTGTACTTATAATGATGAATCCCATTGTCCTTGTGGATTGAAGGGGTGTGACAGTTGATCCTTTTTAGTAGGTAAATGCTAATCCCCGTAACTGAGACTGCAGGGCCGTGTGCACACACAGACATTGAACGTTGAAAAAAAACAGCAGTTCTGAACTGGAGGTTCTTCCGCAGGAGGTAAACCAGATTATTTATTTAGGAGCATCAGTAGATATGTGATAACACGAAAAAAAAGATGCATGGGATGCTATTACTCGTTCAGTGTTGAAGTTGTTAGTGTAGTGTTTATTTATTTTAAAAGACCAGAATATTTGTAAAATAATAAAAATGATTATTTAAAGAAATTGTAACTTGATAAAAGATATTATTGTTATTTAAGTCCTTTATTATACAACTGTAGAATTGAAGAAAATGCAATAACCAATTATTTTTGCACAAACTTGTCAGCACTTCGTTTCCAGTGTGAACTCTCACCAACAATGGATAAACCCAGATCAGCATAATGTCATATTTGAAGGTTATGTATATTACATAAGCTCTGTTCCTTTCCCTCTCAGGTTTACTCTGACAGCCCAGAGTCTCTTCCAGATGAAGCGTCAGCTGGACAAACTGGCGGAGCTGATCGTGAAGGTCACCTACGAAAGTGATCCAATACCTCTGCAAAAACCCCAGATGGAGGAGCGAATCAAATATCTCATCTACCACCTCATCAAGAGGTACTCCGAACGCCACACAGCGCAATATTAAACACAACCAAAGTAGTGCGAGCATTGGTGATTGTCACATACTTTCAAAAAAAGAAGCAAGAATACAATGCAACAGAATGCAGATGTACCTTTTCATACTCTTTTTTAAAAATTTTTATTATTAGGTGTTTTGATCATGACTACTGTACTATGATGTAGGCCTACAACCCTTTTAATTTGCATCTGTGTGAGTGGTTATTATAGGCAATTAATGTACATTGGCAGATTATGAGACCCTGGGCACAGACGTGCAAAAGGCTCCACCACGTCTCATAGGAGCAAGAGCCACAGACTTTATAGTTGTTTAATTGCTCCCGATGGCCAACTGTGTGTGACCTGTGTGTTATCTCTGATGAGCATGTGGCACCTTGTACAGCAGCCTCTGACTCTGTATGAATGTGTGTGAATGGGTGAATGCTGATGTGTTGTAAAGCACCTCAAGTGATCGCAAAGATTGGAAAAGCACTATATATTTAGCGCAGTCTATTTTCTATATAAATGTAGTCCATTTACTATTTTATGTTTGTTTGTGGTCATTTTGATTGACATTTTGTAAGCGAAGGCCAGATGTGCCCCTGACACTTTGGGCCCCTGCGCCTGTGCCTGGTAGTCCCGTTCAGTAGCCAGACATTAATGAAACACATAAGTGAGTCTTATTTTTGAAAACCAGTTTTCATGTTTTGTTTCATAGTTTTAAGATTGTGTAGCTTTTGTCATGTGTGAAAGAAACACTGATAGGTATGAGCGGCTTCCTCTTGTACTCGCAGCACTGACAACACATTACACAATATAGGGAGGTAACCACACAACCAACACACACAACCAACTGGTGGCTTGAATACAGCAGCCGTGAAACGAACATGGTGAAAACTGCAAATAATACGATGTGTGGTTTGTTCTCAGCTCGTTTGTGGTGGAGAAGCAGCCATGCATGCCCACACATCCCCAGAAACCCCTCATCATCAAGACCGGAGTACAATTCACCACCAAAGTCAAGTATGTGACATGATATGTTTTTGTGATTTTTATATATAGATATATTTGGCTATTTCACTCCTGTCTAAACATCTGTCTTTAGTTAAATAATTAGTAGTTATGTTGGTTGAGAATGAAATTCTTTTTCTCTCTTGCTGATTTCTCCCAGACTCCTGGTTAAACTTCCAGAAGTGGATTATCAGCTGAAAGTGAAAACAATATTTGACAAGTGAGTATGTTGTTTTGAAGTTTTTGGAACTGGTTGGTTGTGGTCTAAATGACCTGTAATTGAGAAATGAGAAGAAAAATACTTGAATATACATAAGTGTAGGAAGTATTCTGTCAATCTATCTTGCAAAGTAAAAGTCATACCGTATTTTCCGCACTATAGGGCGCACTGGATTATAAGGCGCACTGTCAATGAATAGTCTATTTTCGATCTTTTTTCATATATAAGGCGCACCGGACTATAAGGCGCATTAAGCGAAACAAACCAGTCAGATAAGTCAAACTTTATTAAACGTGTTCACAAAAACTCTCAACATTGTTCAAACGTTAATGAGCGCATTCACAATAACTCCCAACCTTGTTCAGTTGTAACACGTAAAAAAAACAGTCTGATACCGCTAAATCAAACGTTAGCGTATTCACAATAACTCCCAACCTTGTTCAGTTGTAACACGTAAAATACAACACAATACACTCACTTGCAGCTGCTCTATTCCCATGTTCTACTGCGTGACTGATAGCCTTGAGTTTGAAGTCCGCGTCGTAAGCGCGTCTCTTGACAGGCGCCATTTTGGGGTCCTTATACACACACACGCTGTAATATTATGGTGAAGCACAGTATGTATCACTCCGCGACGCTCCTGACCACGGTAGCCGTAATGCTGCAAGCGGTGCAGCTTTGTAGTTTACCAAAGTCGTACTAAAACATTTTGACAGAGCGCCGTGAGCGCCGTGTACCACACAAAATCGCTTCGAGGTCAGTAAGCACAACCAGAATTAATCCATATATAAGGCGCTCCGGATTATAAGGCGCACTGTCGTTTTTTGAGAAAATTAAAGGCTTTTAAGTGCGCCTTATAGTCCGGAAAATACGGTATATTCTTAAGACGAATTTTATCTAAACGCTCACCTGTGTGTGTGTGTGTGTGTGTGTGTGTGTGTGTGTGTGTGTGTGTGT
>CALSBV010011748.1:2264706-2279590 GCA_943590825.1 Bovichtus diacanthus
TGTGTGTGTGTGTGTGTGTGTGTGTGTGTGTGTGTGTGTGTGTGTGTGTGTGTGCGTGTGTGTCTCTAGGGACCTCCCCCCTGGCAGAGTGTGAGTACAAACAAACAACCTCAAGACAGGACGTCCTGAGGTTTAATTTGAACACAGATAAAAGCAGTGTAGCAGTAAGTTAGCAGGTTTGCAGAACAGTACGATACAGTAATTCGTACTGCGGTCGGTACTGCAAACATTACACAACATCACTTTCCTGCTTCAAGAAATGGTTTCATCCCAGAATGCTACATATCAGCTTGGAGGTATTTTTCTGTGGAAAACATTTTTTCATAGGTGAATTTCTTTAGTTAGCTATGACACAAACATTAGAATACATCTTTCTTTCTTTTTGCAATTTTGTTTCCATTCCTCAAAATACCTTTTTAAAAAAACCCAGGTATTTTCCGCATATACTGTAAGACAAAATAAAAATATTTCACTGTAACTGAATATTTAGCTGGAGAGATTCATCATTCCAGGAGTTTAAGTTGTTTAAATTCTACAGCTGAGGCTTGATAGTTATTCCAGTAACCTGGAAACAAGTTGGTTTCTTAATATAGTTGAAGAAGGTTTTGAAATTGTAATTTGTATTTTCAAACCATACACAATTTTCTTTAAGTTGTAAGTATTCAGAAAATTCACATTTCAGATTCTGGCAGCTACAGTTGGATTTGTGTCATCTACAAACAGTCAGCATAGATACGTATTTGACAAATCCATGAGGCTTCTTTGTTTTACCTTCTTTTTCTCCTCAGAAGTCGTCAGTTTTTCATCCTGACCAACAACACTAAAGTTATGGACATTGAGGATTACTCTAACGGCTGCCTCTCAGTGGAGTTTAGACACCTGGTAATACAAACCCATTCACTGTCTGATTTCATTCATGCTTATGTGTCATTTATTATCGGAAAATATCAACACCTTGGGGAATACACATTACCAGTCCACCATCGCCTCCCGACAGAGGAGGGAAAGCTCGTATCCCCCCCATATGTTTATGAAATTCTATTGTATTAATTCTATGAGTTCATAGTTATATTTTCTCATACAGTATCAGTAGACTATGTCCAGTTGCTATAGAAACACATTTCCGCCAATGTGATAAAAAAATAAATTAAAAAAAGATCCTGTAAATCTTTTTAATGACCAACTTTCAAAAGTCATTATTTGGAGATAAGTAAGTCATTACTTTGAGATACTAAGTCATTATTTCGTCCATTCTAAATAAATCATTTGAGAGTTTGTAATTAAAAGGACTCTTTCATCACAAGGCTATGTTTTCATCATATTCTTTTCTTTTGCTATACATTAACCAGTTTGTCAAAGTGGGGATTTCTTGAATGTCAGTTTTTGGTTTTCTTTTACTGAAATTAAGTTTGTGTCTTACAGCAGCTGAAGGAGAAGAAATATATCAATGGCACAAAGGGAAATGAGGTACGCCGCGCAGATGAGTTGACATTAATGAACACCTACGCTACTGTAATGTGTAATTGTGTTTGTGCATTATTTCCTGAATAAGAATAAGTAAATGTTTCCCCTGACATTACTATGATTGTCTACAAATACCGTTATTGTTGTACGGAATGAGGCATAGACTGTGAAATGGATCTGTGTTGTGTGTGTTTTGCAGGGTCTCCTCTCTGTGACAGAGGAACTTCACTCGCTCAGTTTTGAGGCTTGCTTCACAGTGCAGGGTCTCACCATTGATCTAGAGGTCAGAGGCAGCGTAGATCTGACTTGATGTGTGGCTCTCTGTTGTTGATGCTGCGACTCGCTCATTGTGTATGTGAATCCTTCCAGACGTGTTCTCTGCCACTGGTGGTCATTTCCAATGTGAGCCAGCTGCCTGGAGGCTGGGCGTCGGTCATGTGGTATAACCTTCTGACTGATGAGCCGAGGGTGAGCTAACACACTGTTGTTTAATGTGTTTAAAAGTGGACAGCGCTGCTACTTTCACTCAGTTCCCAGTTTATTAGGTACACCTCACTAAAACCAATGTAGTCTAATATAACAAAAACGTCTACCTCCATGAAGGTTGCAATGTTTAGTTTTTGTTTAACCCTTGGGCCTCACTAGGGACATTTTTGGCTTTTCAATTTTTCGAGCATTTTGGCTGCGTAAATGCATACGGCATACATTTTGGCAAGGGTGGGAGTTTTACTTTGTTTGTGATTTTAGAGGATGTAGTTTGTGTTTCAGTTACATTGCATTGCATTATATTAAGAGGTGCATTCAAAAACTACCCACTTCCCCACTATCACATCCCCACTTCCTTCTTCTTCCCCTTTTCCTCGTCTTTCCTATAATCCACAGAATTTGGCGTTCTTTGGAAACCCACCTCGGGCCACCTGGAGCCAGCTCTCCGAGGTCCTCAGCTGGCAGTTCTCCACATTCGCTGGTCAAGGCCTCAACAAGGAGCAGCTCACCATGCTGGGAGAAAAGCTTCTGGGTATGTTTGCCCTTCAGCTTTCAAACTTTGAAAAAAGTTTGAGGTGGAATTAAACAACTTTTTTCACCTGGAGACTGACACTTTGTTTTTAGACCACATGAGTTAATGTTGGCATGCTAGCTGCTAGTCTAGTCTTGAGGCTGATGTATGAAGAGAAGGCACAATTTCGGCATTTCAACCGCACCCATACATATACAGGGTGTTGGCTACTTTGGTGCAGTCATTTATGTCATTTACTGTATGTGATTTTAGGTCAGCGTGTCTCCTGTAGTGACTATCAAGTGTCCTGGTCGAAGTTGTCGAAGGTAAGTGTTCAATACAACAAAGTACCATGTGGTAACATCCAATATGGTTGTGCTATCTAGTGGTCAATGGGAAGCATGTATTGTATGCTGTATTGTTGACCCTAGACTTAAATTCCATTTCATATGTATGTCACATATCTAAAGTCATGTTTAAAAGTCAAGTGTACTCATTGTACGTCTTCCTTGTCGTACATTCTTAAAGGAGAATATTCCAGGAAAGCCCTTCAGTTTCTGGATGTGGATCGACTCCATCCTGGAGCTCATTAAGAAGCATTTGCTGCCAGTCTGGAATGAGAAGTAAGCCACTGGCTCACCCCCACCTCACTGTCCAACCCCCTCATCTGTCCCAAAAAAATCTCTGCTTTGAAGTAGAACTGCTCCTCATAACCATCTGTGCCCAAAGACCATATTTAGTATGACAAGGCAAAAGGCCCACTTTTGATCTGATTGGTCTAAAGTCTTGAAATCTGGTACGGACATTTGGTCAAGTACCTTTTTCTTTTTTTTTTTTAAATAAAAAAATCACACTTTTATCAATAGTCAAAGTCAGGATTTTTGTAGATGAGGAAAACTGCTGTGTTTATTGTGTTTATTAAATTTTTTCCATATAAATATTTTTTTTTACACTGCATATGTGTTTAAATTCAACTTGTTATGAATTAATAGATAACAAATACTTGATTTTCTTATCATACTATATTCAGTCTTTGGGAAAATCTTTTCCTAAAATATAATGAAATACGTAGAACATTTTCAGATTTGTGCTTAGGCAAGCCAAAAGAACAATTCAGAAATTCAAGATTTCAGTTGCGGACACAAATGGGTTGTCTGTCCCATTGTGAGAAACTCTAAAGCTTAAAGGAATAGTTTGACATTTTTGGGAAATGCTTATTGGCTGATTTCACCTGTCTGTAAGCCTGTTCAGGCACTTCAATGTAGCCTGCTACAGGTAGAAAAAAATCAAGTTATAATTAGAAACTATTATACACCAGTTTACATTTCGCAGGTTTAAAATGTAAAAGCTCAAAACACTGACTGATGTAAAAAATAAATGACATGTCACATTGCACTATTGTTAAAATCAGCAGTTGTTACATACTTTGCCTTTTGTCTGATTGATTAAATTATCCACGTTTGATAAGCTTCAATTGTACTGGTTGGTTAGTGCAAAAGACAAACCTACACAACTTAACCTACTTATGTCACTATGAAAAAAATTCTAGTTGAATGTTAAGTGATAGAAGACGCAGGAAAAACAAATCATTGTTTTGTTTTTTTTCTCTTTCACCAACACCGTCCATGCAGTTATATCATGGGCTTTGTGAGCAAAGAGATGGAGCGCACCCTGCTAAAGGACAGGCAGCCAGGCACATTCCTCTTACGCTTCAGTGAGAGCCACCTCGGAGGAATCACTTTCACCTGGGTGGAGCACAACGACAATGGTGAGGACAACCCCATGCATTTGGCTCATAAAAGTGTTTTTTTGACATACTATTAGGCCAAGGTCAGTTATATAAGTCAAATGATATATTTCAGGCGGGTTTCTTTCCTGTTGTCCTTACTCGATTGAATGCTCGGCTTTGCTAACAGTGACTTTTCCCAACAGGAGACGTTAAGTTCAACTCTGTGGAGCCATACACTAAAAACCGGCTTAGCGCTCTCCCATTTGCCGACATCATACGGGACTACAAAGTGATCTCAGACGGGTTCGTCCCAGAGAACCCGCTCAAATTCCTCTACCCCGACATCCCCAAAGACGAAGCCTTCGGACGGCTGTACAACATTCAGCCAAGCAAAGGCAAGAGTGCAGAACCATTTGGAGTTCATGTTTCTTAGTGCTTGTTTTGAATCATTGCTGGCTGACTGAATTGTTGGCTACAACACTAATCTCTCATCTCTCTGTTCCATTTCCAGTCCATCCATACATAACGTCTACCCTGATCCCAATCTCACAACTGCGGTGAGACTACATGAGACCTCTACTCAATTTATAACTTTTTTTTTATCATGAATAAAAACCCTTTAATTATTGGCCGAAAGATGGGGAATAGATGCTGATTATGGCCCATTGCGTGTGCTGTCAATGCAACCAACAGCATAATGAGAAAACTGAAAATGATCTAGAAAAGTCCCTTCACTTTTATTATCTCCCTTTCTCTGTGACCCCAGCTCCCATGCGAGCACCACACCACCTTCTTGTCAGTCTCCTGAGCCTCCAATGACTCCTGGGGAGTTTCACATGCTCAACGAGCACCTATGCTTCGACATTGACACCGTAAGTTGGCCATTCTTTACCATTTGGTGGACTTTACCACTTACCACAGTATTCCATATGTTTCTTATTGTTAATAAAACCCATGAAAAGATCCAAACTGACAAAGAATTGATCCCACTAACAAGTATCATGTGCGTATTAAAGCCTGATATATCTTCTTACTCTGTGCCATAGAGCTCCATTGTTAGACAAAACACTATTTTAAAAATCCTCACTGTGCCACACAGTTGCACTAGGCGACACGTTCCCTCATTACCATAAACAAACACTTGTTTATTTTCACTCAAACCCACATACACCATTCTGCTGCTGGAAATATTCACCAGCACTTTATGTGTATTAATCCGCAACTGAAAGTATCCCCCAACAAATGCACTAATAACTCAAGTTTGATTAACATTTGCTAAAAACTACAGCGCTTAGCTGTTTTAGCAAATTGCTGAGCCTCTTTAAAGAACTAAATATGTTTCTCATCTTTAAAAAAAAAAAACGAATTTGTTTTTAAAAATTTACGCCTTCAGTAGGAAGACAGAGGCTTGGGACTTAGTGCCACAGACACGGTGGGCAATACGAAAAAAAATATTAAGAGACTATTTTGTTGGTTTTGGTCTTATCATGGGATTTGTTGACGATAACAAAAATGTAAAATAACACTTGCCTTATCTTTGTGCTGTGTGTGTTATTGTCTTAAAACCACTCGAGAGAAAAAAACAACAACATTATATTGGCATTATTATGTTGGTATTGATATTTTTTTGCTGCTAATCATTTTCTCCTTTTTGTTTTACAGATGAGCTCTCCATATTCAGAGTGAAGTGAGATAAAACATGCAACATTTTGCTCAAAAGTCTCTTAAATCATTCCCAACAGAGTTTTCATACTATCCTGACGCCAGTCTCCGACCAATGTCTATATCTTTGTGATCATGAAACAGAGTCTGCTTTGTTTATTTTGCGGTAAAATTAGATTCATAGCTTGAGTTGTTGTTTACTGACTTTTTGTATAACCTATTCATAATTATTCAAAAAATGATTTGTCCGTTTTTATTGTTAGTGTGTAGAGCTATATTTTAACTATTGACTGATTTTCTATAAGACCTATATTGTATATAAAGCAATTTAAACACATGTATTTTGTCTGTTTTGTACCATATTGACCTTAGATTGCTTCTTTATTTCTGCATCAGTGTGTTGTGTTGCATACACACTCACCCACATCATCATTCATTTACTTAAGGTTAGCCCATGATGAGGCACGGATAGGTCTACAGATAACTTTGCGGCACAGCAGAAGGTTCAAGCTTTTTTGGAAGCAGCCTGAAGTGAATTGTCTGCATCTGACTGCTGCTTACATGAGTCATGCTCTGACAGCATTTGCCGAGAACCATGTGATTCCTAGAGAGTTGAGAGTGGGCGGATTATTTTTATGAGTTGCTATGAGGAAATAAACCCGTTAAATCAGGGAAGTATATTTTCATTCAGAACTAATTGCCACTCGCCCTAAACCATTTGTCAAGACTTCATCATGATAGGCCTACATATATTTGATTTTTGTGAATTAGGAACAAACTGATCTTGCTTATTTGAGTCTGTTTCTCAAAATAGCAAAGGCTCACTCTAATCCAGATACAGTGTAATACAATTCAATGACAGAATCCAAATGTACACTCTGCAATGTGTTAGAAACAAGTTCTAGATCCTTCATAATTGATTATGTGTCCTAATGGGATCAGTCATTATTCTTTTTATGACCTGACAATACAACTAAATGATACTTTACTTTGGAGGGCAGCGAGCAAAGTGTAATGTTCACTTGATTAAAAACATGGTTGGAGGCTCTGTACGTGAGCCAGCATGTATATACCAGAGCACTTGGTGGATATTAATTAAGCCTGTGCTTTTGCTGGTTTGACTTTGTGTCTGGTTTGTGTGGTGTGAAGGGCCCAGCTCTCTGGGAATATAGGTCACATGCAGACATGGAACTGGCATGAGCCTGATATAAAAGGGTTAAAGTTTCGCTCCACTGAGTTTGGGTTGGGGTTAAACCATCCGGAAAAGAGGCAACAATGGTAAGTTGCTAAAGTAGCAACATGTATCTTTAGTATGAAGGTGAGGGCGTGAATTCAGACTTCAGATTTCTGGAAAATCACGTGGTGTGTGGGGAGGGCCCGGTGGATATAAGTCACGCCCTCTCTCCTGTCACTCACAAAACAATATACCAGTACTGGGCTGGTATATTGTCCCGCTGCCTCTGTCCATACGCAACAAGGTAAGGCACCGTGTTGTCTATATTCATACGTAGAACAACAGTTTTTATACTTTCTTATGGGAATTGTTTCGTTTTAAGGTGCTGCATATTTCAGGGCGACGCTGAAGTTCGCTTCTTTGTCGGCAGTTCAGGGGAATCGAGCCTGGACGAGATTATAACAGAAGTTTACGATTCTCTGGGATAAACACAGTTACACAGTTACACAGTTACAGGTTCTGATTCATTAAATATTTATTCTGTTTGTGTAAATTCACAAAAGGGAGATTTCACTGTTTAGTTTTCCATATCTAGACCACATTGTCCCAGGTCCAGAACAAAAACCACGATACTTAGACTATTTAAATATGGACTAGGTATCCCTGAAGGGGGGGGGGTCTTTTTGTAATTACATCATAAAGCAGAATTATTTTTTCATTTTCACAAATACAATTTAGCTTTCACAAATCAGAAACTGTGTTTCAAATAATCTTGAGCGTGTCTGGGATAATCTAGTCCAGATATAAGCAGTGGAAGCTCCCTTTTTTTTGCCTTTTCCCATCTCGAGTAAAGCTTTCAAAAAATGTAAAAGTGGTGTATATTGTATAAGTTGTGAACACAGGTTATACATTGCTTTCACAACTTATACAATATACACCACTTTTACATTTTTTGAAAGCTTTATTCTAGTTGGGAAAAGGCAAAAAAAGGGAGCTTCCACTGCTTATTTCACATGTAGACCACATTGGACCAGGACACTTAGACTGTTTAAAGAGCACATATTAAAGGATTAGAGGATCCAAAGTAAGTTTCCCTTAACTTTCCCCTAAACGCCGAATCGGAGGCTGCAGAGCGTTATTGTTCAAATGAACCATAAAGGTCTCAAAGAAATGAATGCTTTTCAGACTGCATGGTCCCTGTTTGTGTGATGCAGATGGCCCAGTGGCAGGACCTGCAAAGGCTGGACTCAGCCCTCCAGAGCCGCGTGAGCCAGCTGTACGAGAGAAGGTTCCCCAGAGAGATCCGCAACAGCCTGTGCGCCTTCATGGAGAGCCAGGACTGGTGAGACAGACACTCCAGGTTCACAGTGGGACAGTTAGTTTGTAGTCAATTCATTAATTGCACATGTGTTTGTCAATACTGCATATGCCATTGATAAATTATATGGGTCTAAGGCACGCTGGCATTATTACCATTTTGAAGTACTCTTTTGTAGATGGGTGCTGTGTACAAATCTAGTTGTGAGGACTCCGTTTGTATTGTCCTTCAATGGGGTATTTCACAAAATTATATTTCACTTAATCTACTTAATACAAACTAATTACTAATTAAAGTGGGAATAACGGGGCGGTCAAGGTGCAGATATTTGTACTGTTCATAAATGTCCCACAAAGTGTACCCTCATTCAGCTCACATTGTACATTCTCTGTTGCTCTGTGTTAGGGATTTGGCAGCTGTGGATGAAAATGCAGCAAGAGCATGTTTCCGTGCGCTCCTGGTGGATTTGGAAGAACAGTCGAACCGCTCCGTGCAACAGAACAACATTTTGCAGAGACCTGATTTCCCAAGAATGAAAGACTACCTGCTGGTAGGGCAGACATGCTGTTGTGTCAACTGAACATTACATTAAACCAGTGGTTCTAAACCTTTTTTGGGCCAGCGCCCCCTATCCATTATCCAGGTCCCTTACCGCCCCCATCAAATAAAATGTAGACTAATTGTCTCCCCTGAATTTTTATATTTATTATATAATTATATATGATAATTATTCAGTTTGTATTATTATGATTATTATTATTAGTATTTATTATTTATATTACATATTGATTATATTAATTTTGTATTTAAATTCTCATATTATTTTTCTTATTATTAGGCTGCTATATTGTCTTTTTATAAAATCTCAAATTCTCTGAGATTGAAGTTACATAATAACATTTCTAAATAATAATAAATATTAAAACAATTTTGCTTTTGCAACATTGTAGCCTTTTGTATAGAGTTATGTCAATAAAGCCACTTGAATTGAATAGTGTTATAGTGTGTGTCTGCACGCTAGGTGCGGAACACCCCTCTTGTAAATCTGTAACAACGTCAATAACACGGCGTTCTTGGTGTATCCTTGGAAAAACATTAATGCTTTTGCGCAGTGGGGGGGCAGCGCTGTTTTTTTTTTTTTTTGTTTTTTTTTCAAGCAGCCCTTTATCGCTCAGAAAAATAAGTCTAAAAACAACACACAAAGTTGCCTGAACACTGGTCAGAATCAATTCAGAATGTGGTTTATTGACAAGTAAATTTACACATACAAGGACTTTGCCTTGCTCTTCTTTTCAAATCTTAGATTTAACAACATAGCATAGCCTATAAAACAAACCGCCCCCAAAACCCCCAAAAACACATAAACGCCCCCCTTTCAAAAATATTGCTTCCAGCAATATTTTTACCTTCAATAGATTTACCTTCATTTTTATGCTCAAAGTAGAATAACATAACCTTGTATTGCTTTTGTGTGTATTTAATTATTATTATTATTATTATTATTTTTTTTTTTTACTTAGAAAAACTTTGAAGATGAGCCTCTGAACTTGGCAGTGATCCTCTCTGAATGCCTGAAGGAGGAAAAGAAGATCCTGGCTTCAGCCTCTGAAGCACAGGTGGGATGATATTAGATGAAGGAACAGTACAGTGCAGTCCAGGCTGAAGAAATGACCCAGGAACTAATCATGTGCCACAAGATTATTCAAATCTGACTAATGTTTGGTTTTACTTTTTTCTTCCTGCTCTGAAGGGACACACCTAGAGTCTAACGCACACAGTTACACAACAGGCTCACTCTGTTCACATAGAAGTCTGTTTTGTAAGAATTACCACGATACGCAAATAATAGCAAAAGAGTGAAATAAAGGTCTTTGTTTTTGTCAGGGTTGGGGTGGTCCAGCCATGGCTCAAAAATGGAAAGAGTTGGACAACAAAGTCAGTGAACTGGAAAGACAGACTTCGGTAAACTCACTTGGAACTGTAACTTTTTTTTTTGTTTTGTTTCCTATTCTAGGAAAAAAAACTAGAAATACTAATTTCTAAATGTGTGAACTGTAATGCAGGAGGCGAACCTTGACTTCATACAGAAGACCTGGCAAAGCCAAGGTATGGCAGGAGTCCTAAAGAAACAGGGGACCGGTTTGTTGTGAGTTTATGCTCCATCTATGTCTCATCTGTCATTTCCAGTAGAGCAGCACATTGGATTGGCCAGTTCTCACACTGTTGTGGACAAGGACTGTCATGAGATGACCAACTGTATCACACTAACAAAGCAGGTACAGTAGATGTTTGGTGAGATCAACACAAACTGATAAGCCACTTTCTTAAAGCATTTAATGTTTTTAGCAGTTTAAAGGAAAGTTACAAGGACATTTTCTGGGCTTTGTTAATGTTTTTTTTTTTTTTTTTTAAGTTTTATATCAGCAATAGAGATATAGAGAAGAAAAGTCCGTTCTATTAGTGTTGTGTTTAAGTGTTATTTTTAAGTATTGTTTTTTTTCTCCCATTAATCTTTTCATGTTGAGTTCAATGCAAAAACTAATTTGGTTTTATTTTTAATTTTTAACTTGATAAAAGGCTTGATATAATGGTTCTAAGCCACAACAAAATTAGTAAGGTAATTAGCCCTCCCCACATACTTAATGCTGTGTTCCTTTGGTCTTGCAGTTGTTGCTGCAGCAGATAGGGAACATTTTGGAACTGGCACAACAGATTGTGGCGACTCTCACAGACGTGGAGCTGCCTCAGTGGAAGCGCAGTCAGCAGCTGGCCTGCATTGGAAGTCCAGTTGACACCTGTCTGGACTATCTCCAGAAGTGGTAAGAACTTTAGTTTCATGTTGAGGAACCAACTTTGTATATTTAAGAAAACATCTCTCTGTCCCAGCTGTCACACTTTATACCTACTGACAAACGTGGTGTTATGCGTTTCCTGTGTGTGCTTATGTTGTATGTGCAGGTTCACGACTGCGGCAGAGGTGCTACTACGATTACGTGAACATCTGCAGAACCTGCAGCACCAGAACAAGAAATATGGCAGCACTGATGCCTCCAGCTTCCCTGGTGCCATGGCAGAACAAGAGAAATTAACACTCTCCTTGCTCCAAAAACTTCTCGCAAAGTGAGTCATGGCATCAGGACTCTTCTGTGTTGTACACACACACACACAGACTGATACACACACTTTCATATTGTTGACATGTTTTGCTGTGGTCCTACTCTGCAGTGCTCTCGTGGTAGAGAAACAACCTGTCATGTTGAGTTTACCACAACGACCTCTGATACTGAAGACCGGGGTGCGCTTCACAGTGAGAGTGAGGTAATGCTGCACCGAACACGCTGTTGCTCTGCATGCTATTGAGTTTGACATTTTTCAAATGTATTTGGTGAAGCGAGAAATGACAGGTGACAAGACAGAGCTTATACATTGGGTGACATGACAGGACTAACATGACTGGGCAAAACAAACAAACCAAGACAATACGTGTGTGCGTGTGTGCGTGTGTGTGCGAAGGTGCGGGGCAGTCTATTGTGTAGGTTTTTTGTGAGTGTAGGGGGGAGGGTTTTTTTAAAGAGGGAAGAAAAAGAAGAGTAGAATAAATAAGTAGATGAATAAATAAAAAAGAACATTTTAATTTGTTTGGGCTAGTCGTGAAAAAATAGCCAACACAGACTTGAGATGATATATCTAAGTCTAATAAATAATTATCAAGTGTGGACAGATTTCAGGTAACTCTCTATACAAGAAATGAGCTTTGGTTTCGTATTGTTGCTTTTTCTCTGAAATTATAACTGCGTTTATTGGAAGAAATACAAAATGTTCCACTTGTGAAGATGAAGTAGTTTTAATCTTTTCAGAATTCAATACTCTGCTGGCTCCTTTGTGGTGGACGTGTTTAGACGCATTAAAATGCCTTTAAAAGCTCTTTATCAGATCTAGACGTGTCGTAATGAATGATTTGCCTTGGAGCTATGAGGAGTCAATCCACATAATTCTTAAACTGGTTGGATAGGATGGAATAGGATGGAGGATGAGCTACAACATATCGTCAGCCCAGCTGGTTCATTGTTCTGTAGGATTTCTTATCTTTTTTGAAGATCATTCTGTTAGCATTTGTTTCTTCTCTTCTCAGGTTTTTGGCAAACCTCCCACAATTCAACTGTCTGCTCCAAGTCAAACCTGTATTTGACAAGTGAGTCAAAGAAAGCGTTGGTCTGAGCCAGTGATATAATACATTATTTTACATAAAGAAGTCTTCCTATGATTTGATTTAAATGTTTAACTTATTTATTTATTTAATGATAACACTTTATCCTTTCTTATCTCCTCAATCTTTTTATATATTCCCCCCCCCTGGAAATAAGGGATGTTGATAAAGCCAAGATGTTTAAAGGGTAAGCAAAGGGTACCAAAACAATTAGAAAATCTTAAAGTGTTTTATATAAACTATTTTTGGACATAGACGGACTGTGGTCTGATGTCGTTGTAGGTTTCGCCACTTTAACTTCAACACGGATGAGTGTAAGGTGTTGAATGTGGACACTCCTCAAGGAGGCTTGATGGCAGAATTTGATCACAAGGTAAGAAACTTCTCCGACAGACAGCGCTCTGTTAGGACTCAGCTTTAGTTATGAGTGGACCCAAGTGCAGGACACAGACACAGGATGCAGACCATTTGTGTTTTGGCAAAAAACTGTTTTATTGCCTGGGAGCAGGGTGGAGCACAATGTGGCAGGAATGGCTGGAGAGGCAGGCAGGCAGGCAAATGGCTGGAGAGGGCGAGAGGGCGCATACTGTCGACGGTTAACGATCTGGTGAAGAGTGGGGGAAAGCCCAGGGTAGATATACTGTTGGTGATGAGGTGATTGCAGCCTGGTGTGCTCAAGGAGACAAGGACACACCCACCCAAACAGACAGGCAACACAGAGAACAGACCAGGGGCCTGTTGGCTGAAACACACTCGACCTTTGAAACTCTGTCATTAAACGAACATATAGCTTTGTGTTTTACAAACAATACATGTTATATAATGCATACATCGAACAAATATAGTAAAGAGTATCATGAGTGAGTGTGTTTTCTTTTTTTCAGCTTCTGGAAAGCAAAGGAATAACCAAAAGATCACATGAGGTAAGATGAGACATTCAAATTCAATTAACGGCTGTTCGTAGGTACAAACAAACCCTTCATACGTATATGCTGGCTGTGGACATTTAACACCAGTGACAGCTCTAATGTGTCGCTTGTTTACATGAAAGTGGAGCCAGATGTGGGCCAAAGTGTTTTTGGAAAATATCAACCTCTTACTGCACAACAAAATAAAAATAAATATTGTTAAAGCAATGGTGTTCTGTCAGGTGGACAGAAACACAACTTCATATAAATGCTAATGTTACTCTGCATCTGCTGGACATGTAAATGTAAAGTGATAATGTCCATGTGGTGTTGACAGCTTGTACTTGGGCACAGCGGTGCTTTAAGCTGAATGCTACCGTTGGCAATGCTAACGTGCAGATGTTTAGCAGGTAATGTTTCCCGTGGTCATCATCTTAACATGCTAACATTTGCTCATTAGCAAGAAAACCCAACAAAGTACATCTGAGGCTGATGGGAATGTCATTTGTTTTGCACATATTATTAGGTCATAAACCAAAGAATTGGACAAATTAAAAACGTTGACCTGTTGATGGAGGTAGATACGACTTCTGAATAGGCCCAATTCCCGGCAGTGTCTCTTCAAAGTCCGGATGCTTATGATAATACGGTGATTCTGGGCTGAAATGGCGAGTGTTTTCTTATCGCTAACGCTGATTGCAAAGTATAATTTGTCAAGGTCATCCACGGCCGGTGTAATACACGGCAAGCTGCGGCGTCTGTAAGTGTGTTGAGGTTGGTTGGATCAACCTCTTCACACCACAGTTCACCACTTTGGTAAATTTACCACTTTAATCTCAGAGAAAATCCAAGTTTTTTTCTGTGTCAAAGAGTGTGAGTTTAATTTATTCAACTGTTGCATGGAGGTCAAATGTAGCATGGTTATATTAGACAATATGTTTCTGCAAGAATACATCCTAAGTGTTTTGGAATAAGTACATTTATTTAGTTTAAAAATCCATTTAATTCTGGGGTAGAAAAAAAACAATCACCATCATGAAATAAATTCCTGTTCATTTATCGTTGTTCTTGGTAAATTAAGTCATTTTGTTTTCAGGGGGAAAGTCAAGCAAGAGACCGTACCAGAGGCGTTGTAGTAGCGTCCAAAGGCAGTGTCTTTGTGGATGTCTGGGTACAGATAGATCAGAGGATTGGTGTACGTGCTCCTCTCGCCTCTCAGACTGTAGTTGTAGATAGTGTCTGGCAGAGGCGTTAACGACAGCTCAGAAACATACAACATACAGAAAGGAAAGTAAGCGAACACAAAAAGACAAATATCTGAATGTGAGGCGTTGAAATAATTTCATTGAAGACGGGACGGACGACATAATTCATTTGTACATTATGTATTCTCACTTCATGGTGGTTTGTTTGGACTGCTTTTAG
>CALSBV010011748.1:2284590-2350034 GCA_943590825.1 Bovichtus diacanthus
CTAAAAGCAGTCCAAACAAACCACCATGAAGTGAGAATACATAATGTTATTTCAACGCCTCACATTCAGATATTTGTCTTCTTGTGTTCGCTTACTTTCCTTTCTGTATGTGGTTCGCCTGTAGTGTCCCATGTGCATGCAGTGGAGCCCTACACCAAGGCTGAGCTGTCGTTAACGCCTCTGCCAGACACTATCTACAACTACAGTCTGAGAGGCGAGAGGAGCACGTACACCAATCCTCTGATCTATCTGTACCCAGACATCCACAAAGACACTGCCTTTGGACGCTACTACAACGCCTCTGGTACGGTCTCTTGCTTGACTTTCCCCCTGAAAACAAAATGACTTAATTTACCAAGAACAACGATGAATGAACAGGAATTTATTTCATGATGGTGATTGTTTTTTTTCTACCCCAGAATTAAATGTATTTTTAAAGTAAATAAATAAATGTACTTATTCCAAAGCACTTAGGATGTATTCTTATATAACATATAACCCGTGCTACATTTGACCTCCATGCAACAGTTGGATAAATTAAAGCTCCTCACACTCTCTGACACGTAATGATTAATGGATTTATAATGTTAATGCTGACGTTATCCTGTTTAAGACATAATATTCTTTATTGAACATGAGCCCTGTAATGACCTCTAATCACCCCTGTTCATGCAGCAATATCGACACCTAAAAATCCTAAAGATGGGTACATTGCCAGAGAAAATGGGCAAATCTCAGAGTAAGTAAGACCATAATAATAAAAAACATGAACAAATCAGGATTGTACTCAGGACCTCTGAGGTCACATGGTAGGAGAAAAAAAAACTTGATGTGTAAACCGTGCGCTTGGATTCACAATCTGATTTTTGTGTTTCCTATATTTAATATGACCTTACTATTTGTGGCGTTTTATCTGCTGTTGTATCACTCTGTAGCCTAATACTTCTAAATGGGACTTATGAGTCTGTCGCACTAATTAGTACATTTATAGTAACCTTACTGTGCTTTTTGGGCATTTTCATTAGTATCAATTTAATACGGTATAGTAATATTTACTGGGAATCATTTCCGTGCGCACGGAATACTTAAGTAGACACCTTTTTTTTGCTTATGACACTTACATGCGTTTACTTAAATAAAACGTTTACTGCTAATGGCATTTTTTTTTTAATATTGTACTATTGCTACTTTTCCGTAAATAAAAGATCTGGCTTCTTCTTCCATCACTGAGAACAGGTAAAGTCCAGGGCATCAACCCTTGTTATTAAACAAAATTATAAATGAATGAATAAAGAAATATTACAGCATGGCCACTGTGTACCAAAGCTATAGAGACTCCTAAATCAATATATACAACATAGAAAACAAAATGTGCTATATGGGAATAATACGGTCACTATAAACTTGAAACTCACTACACTGCATGATGGGATTTAACTCCCTGTAGGAATATTACAGTGCCGTATTCAAGTGATACCATAGTGGATAAAAATGCCACGAAGTACAGTAAGGTCACAATAAATGTCAGTACCACAGACTCATTATAAGTTCCCTTATAATGAGAAATATTATAGTGATACAACAGCAGATAAAATGCCACAAAGTACAGTAAGGTCGATTTTACAAAAATCCAATGAAGATTTTTCATCTACCAAGTAATTTTTTCTACCTTGTGACCCCAGAGTTGCTCTGTAGTATTGAACGATTTGCATCACACATCTGACCACCTGCAGCTGTCCCCATCACAGAGAAAATGGGGATGCTTTCATAATGCTAAATAATAATATAAACAATATTCATTATTCTATTGTTCGATGTTGTACAGGAGAAATGTGCCTTCATTTTTTAATATTTTTTCCTACAGCAATCCTACGCCGCCTCCGTCTCCACCCGGGGAGATGGGCATGATGGACATGATAGACATGATGGACATGGAAGTAGACATGACAGTGGGTTTGAAATTCTACTATATTTTACAACTACAGTCGCAATTGTTCCTCTGCAGTTCATTTAAAACAAAATCGTTTTGTTTCTTTTTGCAGGATTTTCAGGAAGTCTTATCTGAGATATTGAGCTTCTCTGAACACTCCTGCTGTTTTACATCTGATCAAGAAACCGCATCAACTCAGACCAACTTTGTCGATCTTATTGGCTCCTAATGAAAATGTGCCACGCCTTTGTGTCAAAATCAGAAAGTTATCAGAATGGGAAATATTATTCATCAAGTACAATGACTGTTTGTATTGTAAGTGTCAGTAATACAATTTATAAAAAAAAGAAAAGAAAAGAAAAGCAAGGGTCATTTACTATAAAAATGTCATGAAAGCAATGATCCATGATATGAATGATACATATTCATCAGAAACGAATGATGAATATGTATGAGCACAATTGTTTAAGATTCTGCTAAATGTATACATTGTGCAAAGCTACAAGCAATGTTAAGAATGTAGGCGTGTAAGAGCTGGATTAACACAATGTGTGGTGGTTTTCTACTGTACTGTTCAAAAGTGAACTGAAAACTTTTCTACTTGCAGATTTTTTATATTCTGTAGTTCTCAGAAGTATTCGAACGAGGATGAAAATCCAGCAGCTTTGCGTGAAAACACCATGCTGTTCTGTAGATGTTCTTTACTTTTGTTTATTAAAATAAACATATCTGAATGCATTCCAGTGCCAAGATAAATGACATCTGCATTATACAGAACTGAGAGTATAATAACAGCTTAATTTATGCAGAGAAAAGGAAAAACACATTCAGTGGCCTCCTGTCCCCCTACATCACCTGGTCAAAACACAAGCTTGCACTGCTAAAAAATACCAAGTTTTTTTAGGAGTTCAATATAAGGAAAAACATTTCAACAGAAAGTCTAAGAGGAACAGCAAATTACACCTTCTGAAATACAAGTGTCACCAAAGGGTTTCCTGATGAGTCAAGTTCAGTAAAGTTTAAGTGAATACATATACATAATAATAGTAACATTTTTTATATTGTCCTCTTCCTATAAACAGTGGATGAAATAAACTACTAGAGTAGCCCCGCCATTAGATTTCACAACATGGAATGGAGCCTGAAATCACAATTTGTGACACAACCTCTAAGTCTAAGTTACTGTTTTACACCACTGTTGTTTTATATACAGGTTGAATGAATGAAAGGAGTAAAATAAGTCTATTTTAACTTGTAATTATGAAAAACACAAACATTCATATTTTTTATCACAAACTGTGCAATATATGTTAATGTTACGCACCCTGAATATTTATACTAAAACAAAAAGGTACAGATTGGGTCATAAAAACTTTTTTTTTTTTTTAATATTCGATGCATTAATATTGTATTTATGAACAAATACCTGGAAAACGAATGCCGTTCCCATCAACCTCAGCTGTATTACTTTGTTTGGTTTGGTTTGACTTTGCCGTTTGCAAATGTTAGCAATGCATGGTAAACTTTGTACCTGCTTAACATCAACACGTTAGCATGCTAGTGTTAGCATTCAGATCAAACTCCACTGGGCCTCAGTGGGTTCGGGCTTTCACCTGCACGTCACAGGCCATCGTTGTAACCGTAGTTACACGTAACCGTAGTTACACGTAACCGTAGTTACAAGCCGCAGTCAGCGTCCTACGCTTGGGGACACGTCCACAAACTGTTCGCAGAGTGGCGGTAAGTGCACCACCGCTGGCAGTTACAGCTCGCATACATCAAAATAAATGTATTTTAAAATAAATGTATTCAACGTGCTAATACATTCGACTCAGCTATTTTTATTGGAACTATACACGGCTTGTTTTTGTCTGGTTTCGTACCGCTACAAAAGTAGCTAGGCTAGTTATTTGGTGACAGCAAGGTTAGCGCTAAGGCTAACAGTTAAAGATGAGAAACTAAGCACGTGTGAAAGAGCACGTGGAAACAATCGCCTAGTGCATAGAGAACATCAGATTACTACAAGAGGGCCATTCGGATTGATAATTGGCAAAAGTGTTTTCCTTGTGCTGTGGAAATTGTTTTATGCAGGAAAACCAAACAATGCGATGATACGAGAAGCCTATGTAATTATACCAATTTGCAAAAATATGTATTCTTCATATGAAGGCACGAAATCTTTAAAATCTCAGAAGGAATTTGGTTTCTGACACTGTTGGCCCGGAAGGGACAAAACAGTGCTAATGAACATTATTTGTAAAGTTTAAAAACTAGCAATGCACACACAGATAACAACGTAACTATGATAATAAAAATAAAGAAAACCAACTTGCTTTTGTCCCAGATGCAAAATAAATGACATAATCTTACACCTTTAGATTGATTTTATGTTTTAAAAAGTCTCTCTGTGAAAGAAATACATAGCGCTTCTATTGCAAGTGTTGCCACTGAAAAAATACATTCGGAGTACAATCTTTCAATGACTTCAAAGGAGGTGAAGCTTCATAAAAACCTGCCGCAACAGAGAGCAGCACAATCTGAGAAGAGATGCAGCTGAGACCCAACAGGCACATAATGCCCGCCAGCCTTCATACAATCAGACGCATTATAAAGTTTAGATCATCCTTTCCGCGCACCTCACGAAACTAATACAGTCGCAGCAGTATTACCCAAACATTTCCAGGTAGAGAATAGCAAATCTATAACTAAACTAATACACTTTGATACAATCTATAGCCAAATGTGGTTTACAGTACCGACACATTACATGAGAATAATATACCGTAAGCGTTGCATTACAGGTATCCAGATATTGTATCATTTGTTTAAGCGGTAGTGATAAGGCGCTCACTCACATACACCACACTACGTTATGACAGAGGGGGAGATAAGAAGCAGAGCAGCGATTTACACCGGACGGGACAACAGCGACAATAACTATCTCATCACGCATTTCAAAAATATGGTCACTAATGTACAAAGTTATTCCAGAAAAGAACAATGGTCCACGGGAAAGCGTTGTAGATGTGTGCAGCAGGTCTACAGCAGGCTGTCCAGGCTCTTCTCGGCGCTCCCCTTGTCGTCGGCGCCAGCAGGCGGGTTGTATTTGTCTTGGTAGCTCTGCAGGATGGTGACCACATCGTGGTGGCCGAAGTGCACCGCTTCTTCGATCGGCGTGTTCCCCCATCTGTGCAGAGAAAACATTACTGTCTCAAAAAACACTGGGTGGAACATATAGCATGCTTTATCAAAAATGTGGATTTTTAATCAACGGGCATCGTAAACTGCCATTATAGCCCCTCGGGGAAAAAAAGTACGACCCGAATTGGACCCTATGCAGGAGGAAGGAGGGACAAACAAAAGATTCATCCCGCAGCTTAACGCTCAAGTTATAGAGAGAAAGCCAAGAGATGAAGAGCCTGACATCACGGGAAAGCTCTGCTGCAGGTACCGATGGGGACGCAGAGTCTGGACTCACCTGTCTCTGGGTACGGGGTTCACCTTGCAAGCCTCCAGGAGGAAGCGCACCACCTCCGTGTGTCCTGAAAGCACCGCAGATGTTAGAAACACAAAGCATACATGGGACAACTTCTACTGTGAAGAGCCTGTGGGCTCGATTCCAAATATGACCATCTTTTAAAAAAAAAAAAAAAAAAGTATGAAGACAACCTAGAATTACAGCCATGTGTGATGTCTGAACATTAATGCGCTGCGATCACAGCCTTTTGGGAAGGCTTTCCACCAGATGGGAGCATTTCATTCATCACATTAAAACAGGTAAGGGCTTTCCCCAAATTGTTGTCACGAAGCACTCCATAGTCTTAAATATAAAACATGTGGCAATTGCATTTCTCATATTTGAATACAATGCCCAAACAGACGCCCTGAGAGGCAAGTGAGAAAATAAATGATTCTAGTGATCCATCTTCAAAGTCTGATCTAAATTGTTTTCTCTTCTGTGTTTATGACTTAACAACAGGTGAAACAATGTTTTGTCAGGATAATCTTTATAAGTTCCTTTTTTTTTTCCCCATCTGTGAAACAGGTGGGATAAAAAGTTATGCAAGGTGAATTTGAAAGGGTTTGTTGTTGTAATAGTCATTTGGGCCAGACAAGGCTGAAGTGCACCACTACCCCATGTTCTAAATAGGATCCTCAAAGACGAGTAATAACAGTAAACTTGCATAACTTGCTAACAAACAATAGATATACCTTGTGTTTAGAGTGCATGGGGAGATTAAAACTCACCTGGAAGAAAACATGAATGCTTTTAGTCCTATTTAGAACATGGGGTAGTGGTGCACTTCAGCCTCTTGTGGCCGAAATGAGTATTACAACACATCCTGCCAAAAATTAATTTGAAAATGGATCACTAGAAATTATTATTTTTCTCACTTGCCTCTCAGGGCTTCTGTAACCCCCTGACCTAAAGCACACAAAAATATATGGACAGGGTTGAATATACTTTTCTAATGATACTTTTCTTATAATCAGACGTTAATGCACACTGGATGACAAACATTGCATGACAACTGCAGTGTCGATAAAGATTACCTTCAGCTGCTGCCACATGGAGGGCCGTTCTCGAGTCGTAGTCCCTCTGCTCCATGTCTATGGACGACAGCGCAAACCTACACACAAAGATTGTATAACTAACTTTGTGATTACCTTCGATTATGGCATCTTTTACAAAGAACACTTTATTATAAGCCATAGAACAGTTTAGGGTTGAAACACAGTAACCTCATCCCCGGACTGAAACACTGAAGCGGTGCCCCCTGTTTTCCCCCCTCTAAATATACGGTATGCTGTTTTTTTCAAAATGATGATATGTAAAAAAGCTGAACCTTTGTAGAAAGTTGCCATAACATGTCATTCGCAGTTTACCATCAGCATCTGAGAGCTTCTGGAAGTGTTGAAATCTTGAGACGTAAAAGCTACTTATTCAGCCGGACCTTTGACAAAGAATGGTTTAAAGATACTTTTTTCACCTATTTTATTGTATTTAAGTTGTAAAATGTAATACTGCGTTATTGTTATCTTATTAAATCACTTATTTTATTCCATTTAAGATGTAAACATTTTGATTCCATTTGATTGTTATATTATCAATCTAGTTTTGATTTCATGCTGTTTTATGGCATTTTTTTTGTAATAGCTTTTAAATATTTATTTTAGTTTTTAAATTTTTTGTTGTCTATTGTGCACAGGTCTCAAATTGCTGAATTGTTTTTATCTTTTCTGTTGTTTTCACCTTCGGCATATGTTCTGTCCAATTCCTCTGTACAAACTAAGAGAGGAGAGGCAAAATGTCCTCACTTTCTGAGCATCAGTAAAAGGAAAAAAAATATGCAGTTTATGTTTTTGGAATGGACTCCACCGGGTGGCTGAAGTGAAAGAAGCCTGAATATGTTAGTAAATGTAAAATAAAAATAAAAGTGTGAGCTGTTCACCTCCTCAGTGCAGAGACGTCTCCTGTGTAGGCAGCAAACAGCAGGTTGATGACAGACTTGACCTGCGGACAGAGACAGACACAGAGAGGGAACGTTTGCAGAGGGACATCAGACTCACACTTCACTACCAACTCCAGCAGATAGAAATACTGCCACGTTACTTAATGCACGACTAATGTTACACGTTTCATTTCTTAGTAGCATTGAGGGGAAATCAGGTTCAGTGTCAGTTATTCTCATATTAAACTTAAAAAGGATGAGGCTGGTGTTATTTTATAGTTGTATTATTGTCAACAGATCCCATGAAAAAAAACAAAAACATAAATATATAGATTCATAAAAAATAAAAATAAGGTTTTCTAATCATTTCCCAACGCAACGGGTCATTGTAGTTTTTAGCAAACGTTACTCCATCAGGAGTAAAATAGTGCATTTGTTAGGGACTATTTTCAGCAGTGGATTAATACACACTTGGTGCTCTAATGAGTCTTCACATCAACAGGACTGTGTGTGTGTGTGTGAGATTTAGTTTAAATAAACCAATGTTGTGATGTTTTTGGTCTTTTCATGGGATTTGTTGAACTCAGTAAAATCTAAAGTTGGATATTACCACCTTATCACGACAAATGCTGAGCAAAATTCAAGCTTTAAAGAAATTGTACTTATTTAACTATGAAAGACAATTCACCTCAGCCGACTACCATTGCAGACTAAGCTACAGCTACTCAACTATAAGAACAATTCCACATACAGTAACAGATGCCTGCATCAATTAGGACTTACCATCAAACAGGAATGAATCATTTCTTACAAGCAAAACTTGAGGAGTTGAAAACATACAGAGAAACATTAAAATGTGAATGAGAATGGATAAGAGCCTGTATTGCCATTTCAAAACAGGCTGAATTAATATAATACACCATTATAGTGTAATATCATGGTTTAATATGCAATGAAATTAGAATCAATATAAACTGAGAAGTTTAGTTGAGCATTTGTATCATAAAGAGATTTTTATGACCAGATATGAAGCCCAAACTTTGAATTACATTTTGAAAAAGCAAAGAGTAGTAAGAGGACAAACAGGTTTACACTTCACCACTGAGCGAAGCACCACGACACTTTATAAACAGTTAGACAATATTTCAGCCCATTAAGAGTCAAAATTCAGCAGTTAGAATTCTCAAAAGCCAAGCTGAAACCAGAGGTCAAAGTAGCGGAGAAGAACACAAATAACCTTGCAAAAGATGATGTCAAGACGTCTGACATGTATGAGCAGAAACGGAGACCGAAGGGACCAGAGGACGGAAAAAGACAAAAGTATTTGGGCCTCAGATCATCGAGCCTCACCCCAGTAAGGCTCATACGGAGGCCGTCGCTGCTTTAGACACACTTAAGACAGTGAAAACACGTTAAAACATGGAAACAGACAAACAACTCCAGGAGCACGACACTCACATCCTTCCAGCTCCGCATTTTGATTTATCTGAGGGCGATGATGCATTTAGTTCAATATGCTTGGATTTTTTGTTATACATTTCATAATCACTGCTCAGTCAGACTTTGTTTGTTTAGGACTATAATGTATTAAAATGTCCATAGTTGTAATACATTATAAACTGTTATAGTAATTTATAATGCATTATAATGTTATGTTACTCTAAGTGCTCATTGTTTGCTTTACGTAAATAGAAAAAATATCATTAAATCTATGCAAGAACACACAATGTGGTCAAATACATTTTTAAGAAAACAATGAGCCCCTAAAAGTAATTTATAGTCACATTATAATGTGATTATAAATGAACAGTGATTATCAGAAAAACACCTTTTCTGAAACAAAAAAAGTGACCAGGCATATATATATATATATATATATATATATATATTTCTTTTTTTTTTTTTTTTTACATGACCACTGAGTGACCCAAGTCAGCAATATTAAAATCCTTTAAAAAACTAAAATATTACAATTAGTTTAGGCTATGTTTCATAATACCTGCAATACATAAATGACATGTTTCTGAAAAAATTAAGTAACTAAATCTAATTTAACACACGTAACTAGCAAAAATGACAGATTTAAAAACACATCCCAAAAGCTGACTTGTCAGTGAGAAAACAGTCAGTTTGTTGAAACTGCAAAATGTTATAAAACTGGAAAAGTACGACAGCGATGGATGGCCATGTTACACAACATGACAGCAAAGAGCAAAGACGCTCTTTCATTCACTGTTGGTGATAGTTTGTGGGTGATGGGTTAGTGCTTTAACAACCCGACATGTCCTACAGACCAACTTGTATGTAATCAAGAACGTCCATGTTTCTATGGGACACGCACAGCTGCCCAAACGCACAAAAAGTATATGTAGTATATGCAGTATATTTAAGTATGCACAAGGTTCCTTTTTTAAACATTTGTGTCCAACTACTGACGGCGACTGTGGTTGTTGTTAAAGAACAGTTCCGGGCGCACAGAAATTAGATGATATATAACAATACTTTATTTTTAGATTTTATACAAGGGACACAAAGTCTAAAAAAACACCACGTTCCTTGTTATGTCTGCAAGTCCATCACAGCCAAAGAAACTGAAGTATCTACTCAGAATAGTGAAGGAAGACAAGTTCATGTCTTAGTGCCGTCTCCTCCTCCGAGCAGACAGGACAGTTCATGGAGTTTATGGAGACTTTACATATACAATTACAACCATGTGGACTGAGAAAAGAAATCAAAAAACATAGAAAAGTTTGACAGTCATGAGCTTGGAACTGTATGGCTACTGTATGTTTGGGGACATTTTTACAACCCAAATAATAACTTTCCAAACATTTTAATTTGCATGTTCAGAATATTTTTCATTTTTTTTTAGTCTTTGGCAATAAGATCCGCTTGTAAAACTGCGTATACATAAATATCTAACCAAAACATTAAAGAACCTTATAATTCCAAGGTCACCAAATTGCAATGATAGTTTATAAATTGTATATGCAATTTGTCACAAGTAAAAATCCAGGAAACAAATAAAGATAAATAAAGACATATGGGGAAGGTAATCAAATGAACTTAAAACATACCGATTACATGGGATTAACAACACATTTATCAAATCATACAAAATATGCAAGAGGAAGAATGAAAATTGACAGAAGAAAATTAAACATTACATACATGACATGAACCATAACAATTGATTTCCATGGAATTACTGGTAACTGCATTCAAAAGCCCTTCTGTCATGAGTTGGATTGTACAGAGTAATAATCATAGTTTGAGGAGTGAGAAAGGGATTTGCCATTATAAACTTCAAGTAATAAGTTCAGTGAGCCTCATGGAAAGCAGCATTAGGCTCATTAGTCATTCTGATTCAAAGCGAAGAGATTGGTTGCCGTAAGGTTAAATCAGTCGGTCAGTGCTGGTCTGTCCCGTCTTGTAGACATGTAGGCACTGTGTTTTAAATGCTGTGCCAATGACCCTGTACTGGAGCAGCAAAGAAAGAAAAGGCTCGCTCAATTGTTCCCATCTGATTCCTTACGCTCTCATACCAGAAAGGCAACCCACACAGCTGACTGTCCAACAATCACAAACAAGGTCAGAAAAAAAAAAAAAAAAAAAAAGTTGAAAGTTGAAACTAGGCCTAAAATGAGATACTGCAACGAGAGCTACTCTTGGACCCGATCTCAAATACTGGAGCCAGTATTTACCTCCATTAATGGAAAAATAACTAAACCAAAAATAAAGCAGGCTTTATAATCATGAAGGAAATGATGAAAATGACATCACCACTTCTGCAAAACCACTACTTGTGCAGCATATGACCACATATATGGTATATGTACATTGAAAGTTATAATCCTTAATCCACCCGTGGTTACTGGTGGGAACGTCAAGAACGTTTTAGAGTTTGACATCTTTATTACATTCACCTTCGTCAAGGAGCGTTTGTTTGCCCGATTGTCAGCAGGATAACGGAAAGAACTACTTGACCGATTTAAATGAAACTTGGTGGAAGGATGTAGCATGGGCCAAAAAAGAATCCATTACATTTTGCAGCGGATACGAATCAAAGGGCGGATCACGCATTATTTTTTCCTTATTGAAACCACCTTGGCCCTTATACTTATATCTATTTATAATTTGTTGTAACTACTCTTGTACATACTTTTCCTCTTAAAAATGCCTGTTCTTTGTCTTTTTAAATTTCACCCAGTACATGCATGTAACATTTCCTGAGAATCTCTGGTGCACTCGATGTGTACACAAATTTAAAAAAACAGTGCAGGAATGGCAGACTGCCAATGCAAACTTTTAAGGATTATAATTTTTCACTCTATGACTTTGAGCTCAAGTCCAACACCACGCACCACTTGTACAGTCGTAACAATGACTGAATAACAAACAGATTAAACCCCCCACTAGTCACAGGAGAGCGACATCTGAGGCAGCTGCTGACGTGACATTCATGTGCAAGTATTTCTATTTCCTGGAGAAGTCAATATTATAAATACGGAACGTCTGAAGTGTATTTTCAACACACATTCTGGTCTGCTGTTGAGGCTCACTCGTGTACAGACGCACACCAGAGAGCTATATACACTTAGCACTATGTACATTGAGAAGATAATGTACAAGCTTACTAGTAGAATGTGAAAACTTTACAAACAATACTGAATATGTGTTGTGTGTGTTTGCATACTAACACTCGAAACACACTTTTAGAGTACACGGATAAACATTTCTGGATCAGTGGACTTGAGGCATCCAACTCAATTTGATAACATCAAGTATTGCAGTTCCACGTTCGTTCTCCCTCTGAAGGCGTACTATCCAAAAATGATCATATCATATCAATCATTGCTTTATTTTAAAATCGGCAAGGCTCCGTTTCTGCAAAAAGCAGCTTCATTTCTAGACCAAGGCCTCTTGTTTCAACATTTAACAGAACATTGTGCGCAGTTCAAACAGTGATGGTTTTGGAACTGTGAGCAGTCACCTGCTCACAGGAGGTCGGAGTGTGGACCACACTCCACCCCTCTGCAGACATCACACCCAGTATACTAACGAACTTTGACAAACATGGCAGCCAGCCACACACACACACACACACACACCTTCTAAACCCCACAGCAGGTCAGAATGATGCAGCCAGCGAGAGCACTGAAAGGTGAACGAAGATAATAATCCTTTAGGAAAACAGCTTGTTGTTTTAGTCATGTCACCTTTATCCTGAGCAAACCTCTTTTCCATACCTACATTATCAGCCCAAACTGTTTTCCAGGCACAAATATAGTCAGGTTAAAGTCAAGTTGAAATCCTTTTTTACCTGAAGTTTCCTCTGTTTGCATTCTAATTTTATTTAATTTATTATTATTATTATTTTTTAAAAAGGTATGGAGGGAGGCACAAATGATGCTATATTTCAAAGTCATTCAAATCAATGTTTACTATTAAAAGTAATTACACAAATGTGTTTTTAAAAGAAAATGTCCTGCAACCCTTTTTGCATATAAAGTGACTCAAATGGGGGGTTCCAACGAATCTCATTTCACAAATGTCTGCATTTATTTTACGTCAGACATCAGTAGTTAAGTGTAATGTCTTTCAGAACTTAACCACCTACAGAAAGAAGGTACAGGTGCTTGTATATTGTGCAGAGAAATGTTTTTCGTATACGTCAAGCTATTACTAACGAGGATCAGAAGCTAACTGTAATTATCTCCTTGATCTTAGACTGTGTCCCGACCACAAGGCTGAGAAACTTTGCACCATCGTGATAGTGACTCATAAGCTTTCAGTTTTTGGGTTGATTTCTCCTTTCAAGGTCCAGCATGTTAAGATTGGAAAAGCAAAAATACCTGCATTATTAAAATCCCTTCAGAATTCCCAGCTCACTTTAAAAAAATAAAGACATCATGTTAGCTGCAACACTGCTGTACTCCAGCCCAAGTATTCACAGCTAACTTATATGTTAACAATATTCTCCTTTGACCCAAAACTTTCCATAAATAAAATCCAAAAACGCACTCCGTTATACTGCTATTTTCATAGTGTACTACGGTACATCCAGCATCTGTACTAATGTTATCAGTAGAGTCTGAGGCCTCAGTGTGAGCTACAGTAGGCAATCACTAGAAAGTTGTCTGAATGTATACTTTAAGACTGTTGGTCTAAAAGCCGACTGTAGTGAAACTCTACACATTCATACACTTTTGGTTTTTGTCGGGTTGTTTAAAATAAAACTGAATTTCAAATCAACCCTTAGCCTACATTTTTGAAGAGGATTCTATCAAAAACACACATGGCAATAAAGGGAATGATACGAGCACAACCTGTACATCGTAAACCACATTCTACACACACACGCAGGCAACACGCAGGTGGAGGCTTAGAGTTCATTTGGAATTCAGGGAAAAATATTCATTAACTAGTCCACTTTTTTTCCCATCACAAATACAAACGAAAGAAGCTTTCCACACAGTAACCATAAGTAGTAATAAATAATCCTCTACATCATTTATGTATGATCATTTGAGGGTGAGTAAAGGTGGAGGTATTGTTGTGAGGAGTGGGGAGAGAGTCTATGTGGGGGTCTTCTTTTTTATTTTTTTTATTTCACTCGGCAACATTGTCCATCCTATAGACTACAGTGGTGGAGCTGTCCTGGTGCGACTCAGTGGGGGACACCTTTTTCCAGAGAGGTGCTTTCAGAGCTAGCTCTTGCTGGAGGCTCTCGTAATCCATGGGTCCGAAGACGAACTGCTGTTTCAATTGACACGAATAACAAATTAGTCTCGCTCCTTCTCGGTGTGTGTGAGAAAGTAGCATGTAGTGTGCTGAAACGTCTTTTGAAATACCTACGGAAGCCCCGAGAGGCAAGTGAGAAAAACTAAAATCTGGTGATCCATTTTATAACTCTGATCTCAATAGTTTTCTCTCCTGTGTTAATGACTTAAGAGCAGGAGAGAGAAAAAAAAAAAAAATGTCACTTCTGTGAAACAGGAGGGAAAATAAGTTTTGGCAGGTTTAGGTAGTGGTGCGTATCAGCCTTTTCTGGCCAAAACGAGTATTATAACAACAAAGACTTTCCACCAGTTTCACAGATTATTAAAAAAAAAAAAATGTTTTAAAAGGAATTTAGATAAGTTTTCATGGCAAGATCTCTCACATGCGCACAAGTCATATACACAGGAGAGAAAACCATTTTAAATCAGTTTTATAAATTAAGATTTATTCCTCACTTTCTTCTCAGGGCTTCCGTAAATACCAGAGCCAAAACAAGTTAAGGTTAAGGAGGTTTCAGCACTTTGCTTTAAGAATGTCAGGATCCATGTTTTTTTGTCATATTATTTTAGTTGATACAGCAAAGTCTGGGGTATAAATTGCCTGATTTGGCATAACAAATGTAGGTAATATAGCTACTTATGTCTGTTGGTAACCCAATGCACAGCAAACTGAGCATTTCTATTCTAGTTTGGTCACTTGATATTGTTCAGTGTGTCAGAAAACACCTGCAGCGATCTATTCAAGGAGAATAGTTTGAGATAGAGGAAGAAAGGGGACGAGGGTTATCCTGTTTTGCTCTTTATCTAAAAAGGACATTGTTTTTTTTCCCCGTGTGTCATATGTACAGATATGGGATTCAACATGTAAACCAACAGCAACAAAACAGACGCTAAAAGCTGTTAAATCTGAACTACAGGGTCAGCCGCATCTTTGGAGAGTAGCTGCTCTGGTCAGTGTGTTTGATGCCGCTTTGGATGCTTTGTTCCTCACAACATGATGTTGCCTTGTGTCCTTACCCGCTGGTCCCCTCCTTCTCTGCGAGGGTCGTGCTTCTTGGCAAAGTGCCTCAGGTTGTCATAGTTGTGGAAGTTAAAGAACTCCACAAGGTCCTGGAATGAAAAAGGCAGATAGACACATCAGAAGGGTGAATACATTGACTTACACTATTCCATGTGACATGTCATTCTGATGACTGGAAGTTGAAAAGCCAATGATTTCAGTTAGTAAATACATTTTAAAAAAATAAAAACACATGAGCTGGAATCTGATTACATTACAGAGGCGTATTGTTGCATGCAGTGTTTACTGAGATCTGTATCTGGGGATGGCCTCTGGGTGATCATTAACTTATTTAACAGGTTAGGCAAGTTAAACTAGTACCTCAAGGACACTGTTGCACAATTTCCAATTTTTTTTACGAGGGATTTTGTTTTTAACAGTTTGTTTACAAACAATTATTCCTGTGAAGCCGATTGAATATAAAAAAAGTAACAAAATACAAAAGAACAGTAAAGCTGAAGTAAACTAAAGTTATTCATTTTAAATCAGCAATGTCTAAAAAACATTAAAGCCCGTCTACATTTTTAAGAAATGATGTGTGATTGATACCATTTATACACACACTCACTCTCCACTTTATTAGATACACCTGTATAATCAATATACAATATAATCCAATATGACTGTTCTGCCATATAGTCTACTTTATGATGCTTATCATTTTCAGGGTTTTTTCACTGTCAAAGAGGTACACTTAATCATAGCCATCATTAATAAATTGATAGTTCATTAAACTTCAGTCAAGTCATTTTACTGTTTAGCAATGAAATGAGTAGTTATCATTTCATTGTTTGTTTACAGTAAAATAACCATTAACTGAAGTGGAATTAACTATCAATGTACCATTTAACAATGATGGTTATTATAAAGTGTTACCCTGACTATGCTATTCACAAATATAACAATACTTTAAAGTTTAATTGTAAAAATCATTATAGTTAATGAATCTTCAAGTATTGTACGTTGAGAAGGCAGATACATTTCTTAGATCTAGTTCAACACCGATAGGAGTGCGTGCGTATGTGTACTTATTATGTATTAAGGCACTTGACTGCACTAAGTGACTGATGAATGCCTTTTTGGCATACAGTAATGCACTGGTGTGTACAATAAAACCTAAAAACTACTGGTGCAGTTATTTCTTGAGTATGTATTCTTAGTACGGGCCATGCAGTGATCGGCCCTTCTGTTGCTGGACATGCATACCGTGCAGAACTGTATTCCTCTGACTGAGTTGCCCAGCTTGTCCAGTGGAGGTGACCAGCACATAATACCCATCACATTGGGTACAACCAGCAGGATCCCCCCCGCTACTCCAGACTTGGCTGGCAGACCAACCTACAACAGGGAGAACCGTTAGATAACAGAAGATCAGCTGTGTGTATCTGCAGTAGCAACGGCACCATGATGAAAATAGACAGTCAGCAAAGAACAAGTCAACAACGGCTTCAATAAGTCCTCAGTAACAGAAATCTATCCACTGTACGACATTCTGATGAAGACGTTTTCATCTGGGAATTCTTTTGTTATTCAGTTAAACTTAAGGAAGAGTTTCAGATGAGGTCAGTATTTCCACTAGTCCTTTATTTTCCATCAGTTAAGGATTTAACTAATTAACTCAAACAGAAAATGAAACAGAAGCTGCCACCAGGAGCAGTCTCGTTAAAATGTGCCAGTCTATCAGCACAGACAGACCATGTGATATTACAGCTATGCTATGCTGAGCCGTATCTTAATACAAGCACATGTGCCTGTATCAAGACTTTATCAGTTTTATAATGTGGATACATCTTTCACCAGTATTTCAAATGGTCAAAGATACAGACTTAGTAGAAGTACCAAATGACACTATGCCTGAGCCAACCTCACTCTCAATGTTATGGGCGACTCATGGGTAATCCTTAGTGGAATCTCTGGTTTGGCTGCTGTCCCCATTACATTGGACTGAGGTCATTCAAGCTGCATGTCAACTGCAAATAGTAACCAACTAGGATATATAACCCTAATGTCCTACTGTACTACTACTGTATAGGTTCATTTCAAACTAATGGTTTACTCAATTTGATTGTACCATTTAAATTCAAAGAATTTCTTTGTCAAGTACATGGCTTTAAATAGAAATCAGTGCCATAACGGCTGCTTCCTTCCATCAGACGCATGTAACACGTGCATATAGAGTTGGGTCACTTTACAGTTTTTTCTGGGCTGATCTGGTTTGTAAACAAGTTTAATTTTATGCAAACCCGCTAAACCAGCATTTGTCTTTAAGACACGTTCTGGAAAATTGAAAAGAAGCCTACATCAGCAACCTGTGCCGAAGGTGTAAGGTCGCATAGTATTACTATTCGAGCCGGTAACAGTGTCTGACAGGCAATATGAAGGAGATCAAATTTCAGTAGAGGTGGGAGGGGGAAGGAAGTGCACGGGGCACGTTGTCTTTGTTTACTAGAGAGTTCAAGTTTTTTTTGGGATGATGAGTCGAGACATGGCAGCAAAGAAAACTAAAACTGTGCCAATATGGACGAGGCCACGTGCAAACACGACTGGAGTCAGTAAACTTTCATTCATGGGCTCATTATGTGCCAACACCTAATGGTAATATTCAGTATGCTAGTCCTGTACGGCTTAATATCAACCGCTCTGAACATTTGTATAAAAAAAAAAAAAAAAAAATCGGCAGAAGTCTACCGTATTCAACAATAAAAAAAATAAGTAGTTGTTGGCATTGTGTACTTCTACAAATTACTCAAGCTACTGTGAGAGGTTGACAAAAGTGCATGTTTTTGACAAGCATAAAAATACAAAGGTTATAGCATAGAAAGTCTTTCAGGCCAATTAGAGGAGTAATGGGTGGTGACTTTACAGTTACAAAATAATTTAGGTGTTCACTTCACAGGTTTGATTCTTTACCACTACTATCGATACACATGTCCCCTACTATACTTGTGGTCCGTGCCATTTACTTACATGGAAAGCAAACTGTCCTGAGAAGTCGTACATGCCGCAGGAGTGCATCAGACTCAGGGTGTTTCTCACCGCCTCGGGGCTCAACACACGCTCACCCGTGATTGGGCAGATGCCGCCGTTAGCCAGGGTGGCTGCCATGACACTGGCGCTCTCGCAGGTCACCTCAATGGAACACAGCTGGAGGTTCAGACAAAAAACACAATTTGCATCATTTCTCCATCACAATTTTCTTCCATTCTGCACAGCACGTCTCGCCACATGGAATCGTGGTGTTGAGGCAACAGGAGAGCAGGAATGAGAAGGTGAAAATGACAGTACAGTGGTGGTAGAGGTGACAAAAAAGAAACAACTTAAATTAAAATGCAGCTTTCATTCAGGGCACAAGGGGGAATTAACCATATGCTGTGGACTTCATAGCAAACTGTTAAAATCTGCTCTTTTCTCTCAATAAAATCACAGAAATAGAAGTGTAGAATGGTATTCATCCCTCCTGTAGAGTTTCAGACACTTGGAGAACCTCTCTGAACAGTATATAGTGAAGAAGCTACGTGTAGCATACAGGGAAGTAAACATGATGAAAAACAGAAGGAGTTTGACAGAAAGAAAGGGATATGTGGCTAAATATGGTAGAGAGGCAGAAAGTGGATCTATCCAGGATCTGTGACCCTTAAGGTTGGAATCAATAGTGTAGGAAGAGCAGCACAAAAGCAGGAAAACAATATCATTAAAAATGTATAGACTTGAAAACTGATACTGAAAAAAAAGAAGAAAAAAAGAAATAAAAATCACTGCTACACTCACTTGAAAGTAGAAGTCCAGTACAGATGTCATGTCTGTCCCCTCTGGGAAACACTGCAGGGAAACAAACAGTTTAAAACCAAGAAGAACATTCATCAAATACTTCACATTTCCATGTCACTCAATTTCCAATTTCTTTCAAAGGAGAGAAGGAACAAAAAAAAAAAAGAAAAGAAAAGATAAGTAGGTCTAACAAAAGCTTTTTCCAAATACGCACATGTAAACTAAAAAGACAATTATAGTCAATTGAGAAATATGAAAATGCTGTTTTTTTCCCTCATTGGGCTTCTGGCAGTAACTTACGCTTTCTTTTACTTTCATTTAGTTTTATCCCTACAGTTACTGCTTTTCAGATTTGTAGGGCAGAAAAACATCAAGCGTGACGGCAAAAAACAGACAAGTCAACCATGCCTTGTGACTCATCCCAGCTCAAACCTTTTTCTCTTTCAGATAGTAGCCGATGGCAAAGTTCCTGTCTCCTGACTCACGCTCCGATTGGAATCTGTCACAAAAAGATCGGAGCGCTCCCATTACATAGAGGAAGGAAATATTTGCACTCTGTGTGTGTGTGTGTGTGTGTGTGTGTGTGTGTGTGTTGGAATTCCACCACGCTTCCCCTCATGTTTAGAGTACAACCAGAGCACTCATGCGATCATGGGAGGAAACTGCAACACGAGTCCCAGCGATTGCTCTTTTTCCGGTCACATTGTTAGCATGTGGCATCATCATAAATCATGCACATGCAAGTGACCTTATCGACACAGATGCCAATTCCAACCCTCAACGCTAAATAACACCTCATAGTCACCTAATAAAGTCACAACAAATAACTCCTGCTGTATGAGTAATGTGGTCCAAAGTATATTTTGCTAACTGCAGTTAAACTGAGGTAAAGTTTCTGAGGATTCAAACGTCATTACCGTCCTCATAACTAGTTTCTTTTTGATCTGGATTGTGTGGTAGTGGCTTTGGTAACATTTCTGGTTGAAGGTAAACTAGAAACAAGAAAATATCAAATATAGCAACATAGTAAAGAAGGTAAACTGCTTTCTGTGACCCACACAGGTCATTATTGTTTACGATGCGGTTGATATACGTGGCATTTTGTTTCTGTGCTGCACAAGCCAGAGATTCAGGTTCCAGATTCGTTATTTTAAACCAACACTGAGCCAATTGGGCTTTAGAGCACGTTATATAAGAGCTGATTAAAGACACCTGCTGGGATGTGACCGATGGTGGAGTGGTTAGAGGTTCAACATGCTTCAAAGTTGGAACTTATAGTGTAGCAAGTTTTCTGCCATGTGTGGTCGCCTGGTGAGTGGGAGAAGAGAACTTTGATAACATCAACTCCTGTGAGGGACTTACGTGGCATTGCTGAAACCCACATACTCGTTTCCCGCCATATTTTTCAGAAAGTTCATGACCTGGAGGGAAAGCACAGTGACAACAGGGGTTCATGGTATGGGGTTACATTCTACCAGAGGTTGATGGGCTGTCCATCAAAAAATTAAAAAAATAAAAATAAAATCGGAATTGGTCACATCCAATTAATTCATAAGACTCTCCAAAGAGATCAACCAAATAAAACAAAGGGATTCTTCACAAAGTACATGAAAGTTAACTTAATTCTTTCGACTTTAATGTTTGACCCAGGTCTTACTTCTAATACTTACATAATCAAATCTTTCTGCGTTGCTTACACCTTGCTGAGGAGAGAACAAAAGAATCAGCAGTTAGTATAGTCCATTCACCAAGGGACATTGCAGAGCACAACATCATAACAGATTATAGTAAAATGATAATGCTGACAAATTGAAACTACAGAATTAGAAAAGACATGAATACATTTTTAATACAAACAAAATGTAAAAAGAAAAGAAAAAAAAAAAAAATCACATGAGCTTTGCTTAGAATTATACAAGTAGATATAAAATATGAATAAGATTGGCTTGCGAATAGGTTACAAAGAGGGAAGCTTTTCAAGTTAAAAAGGGAGATTTAGTAGACATGTGCATTACCAGAGCTTAGTGAGTTTATTAAAATATAAAATAAAAATAAATTAAAAAAGTCTCACCATTACATCTCACTGATTCCAAATTAGAGATTCAATATTATTTTAAGTCTAAAGAGTAAAAAAAAACTATTTTTCTAAATCTGAAGCAGCCAAGACTGTGTGTATGTTACTACATAAAGTATATGTGGGTGTATGCAGGCACGTATGTATTGTGGGTTACTATAATGCAGGTGTATGTGTTTGTGTTTTGATCTACTGTAGGTCAACATGTGTCATGTGCAAAGAGCCTGTCAGCCAAAACAGAGGGGAGGGAACAAAAGGAGGAATGGTTTTCCTCTGAGAATAAAATTCACAGCTTGTAGCTCAGTGAACATTTATCAAGCTCATTGATGCTGCCTATTGCACCAAAAAAACATAGCAAAGGAAAAATGGACATGCATGCACACTTAAAGTTCTGTAGCATTAGTTACAAATATAAAAAATACTGAACTATTTATGATTTGGATGGTGTGACGATATTTTTAACTTTACGTACATTTAAAAAGGCAAATGCTTCATGTGTGACTGACAGTACATTTTAAAAATTCTACACTTTACTGTGCAGAAGAAAAAGTAAGTGACACTGATGGAGGTGTTAAAGAGTCACTAAATGGAGATTCTACAGAGCTGATTGGAGGAGAAAGAGAGAAGGGGGGGGGGGGGGGGGGGTCGGGAGGAGATAGATATGGAAAAGGAAGAAAAAATTACCAACGTCATTTGACCTGCAGCAGCAGTCATTATTTCCCACAGTTCCTAAGTCTGGAAAATATGCAACAACATACAAAAACAGCAACAACATGTAGCCTTCAAGCACCATGTAACAACAGTTTGGGGCATTCTGCCACGGCAACCATCCAACAGTTTTCCCACCGATGTTAAAGCTAACTGGACAACCTGACCTATGGCTTGACATTTGTGCTTCAGTATAGAAAAACAAAAACACATTGAGACACTGATGACAATGGTGAGTGGATGGACACAGACACACGAGATCAGATAAGGTGAGGAGACGCCTTTAAATCATTTCGGCGATGAGTCTTATGAAGTTTATTAGGCAGATAAACAGGTTTGCTCTGTGATGAGAGATTCACCTGCATATCAAAAAATGACAATAGGTACACACCATTATAAATCAATAAGGAGGTGGTGAACTTGTTTGTTTGACTTGAGTAGTGCAGACACAGGAGTACAGACAGTACTGAGTACAGAGAGTATTAAGGAGGGCCTCACTGTGGTATTTAAAATAGATCCAGTAGATTTCCTGAAATAGATCATTTAAAAACACAGCTCTTCTGCTTCCTCTTAGCCCAGTATAGATCTGCTCACACCACTGCCGGAAATGTTTAAGAAAGAGTTCAACATTTTATGTGCTTTCCTTCAGAGAGTAAGATGAGAAGATCAAGATTAATCTCATGGATGCGTTTAGCTAGTTGAGCATGAAGACTAAGGCAGGGAAACGGCTAGCTTGGGGTGTTTTTGAACCAAAACTAAAACTCACTAAATACTATACAATTGTTAATTATTTTGAACAGAAATTGTATTGCATTTTAATGCATTTCTTTAGAGGGAGCAACGTGTTGGAAACATTTCTATAAACAGCTAATTCTCAAGAGTCTGGTCGTCTCAGTGAGGCCGTCAGGTCTGGTACAATTGTGCCTTTAAAGGAGACCAAAACCATAACCTGTGCTCACCAACTATATCCTCCAACCTTCGCTAAAAACAACAACGGAAAAAACAGCAGCAACCACCACTTCAAATTGAGATTTGTACATTCCTGGTTAGCCTTTTCCCACTGCTTCCAGTCTTTTTCCAAAGCTAGCTAAACATGTCTGGCCCCCAGCTTCAAACTTAAAACAACATTGATTCCTTTTTTGGCCACTTGGTGCCAGCGGTACAACCTGTAAACACAACATTTACATATAAACTTATAAAAATGTTATGTCGAATGTGTAACCAAAAGGTTGCCTGCAAGGCAACATTAGCATCATTTGGAGTTGTGTTTCTGGCTACCTGAAGAATGTTAGTTTAGTATTCTCTCTACTTTTGGCTGTTTTGATCTATATCAACTTCTGAGAAAAAGGATCTCTTTAGCCGCTCAATGCTCCATTATGTTCACCAGCTAGTTTTCACTTTGTCTGCCAGCTGTTTGGTGCTGAGCAGGAAGTGTACAGTGGTTCGATGAAAACCTGTCTGAGAACTGACAGAAAGAACAAAATAGTAGAGCTGCAGGCCATAAAACCAACACAATGCCCTAGAAAAACGCTAAAATGCAAGAAGGCTTGCAGAGATGGGCAGTGTAGGAAATGTAATAAATATTTGGGGAGCAACTTTGGGCCTCACAGTCTGAAAGAAATGGGGCATTTACAAAATTCCAGGGTCAGTTTAAAAAGTGTATTTAGTGTAAAAAGTGCATAAATGTAATTAATTAAATGAGGCTAAATGTAGGATTAGGATATTGACTTTGATATCAATCTTCTCATCTTACTTTGAGAGAAAAATGTTGAACTATTAAAACTACTGCTCAAAGCCAACTTACTCATCTGTCTGAGATCACTCCTGTGTATTTTAGTATACCATTTAACACAATTTACTCTAAATTCTCTGTCTTTCTACTTCTGTTTGACAACTGTGAACACACACAAATGCTAACTGGCATTATGCATTATACACTATGCACTATGAAGTTAGTATTTTGTGACTCAAGCCTTTTAAAGTTGAGCAGTTGTGTGACAACAGTCACAAAAACAGAAAAAATGTTTCAATGACAGCACCTGTCTTGTACACTATAAAGCAATAAAAAAATAAAAATCACAGACAGAAGCGACAGTTGGCTTCTAAACATCACTGGATATAGATCAGATCACAGGGCTGCTAAGACAGAGCAGATGTTTGTGTTTTATAGAAATGTGGGCAGTTTTTAAATACTGGTACCTAAAGTTTGGAATCAAGGTCCAATGTTTCCTCAAGCTGCCTTAGTAGGCAATTATAGTAGAGTATTTACACTACAGAAAGTAATAGTTCTCCTTAGTGTCCCAATAACTGAAGAAGAAAACTATTTGGATTGTCTCAGTACCTGCATGGATGTTTATTGCTTTTTGACACATGATGAAGTTTGCTTTGTCTGGCATATTTTTCATGAAAAATTATTTCTAATGGTCTTTCACTGGAATACTCAGTCTTTTGCCCTACAAGCATAAATGTTGCAGAGCAGTACTACAGAAAGGTCATTGTAGCACTGTGCTTTAAAATTAACTTTATGGAACCAACTTGGTAAACATGCCATTGTAAAATGATTTACTGTGACAATTATGTTGTCGTCTTATTTTTAAATGCACAATAAAAAGGCTCATTTATACTTCTGGCCCGTTTTTGGGATTTTCGAAGTACAACCACTTATTTAATTCTACAATCATCGACTCAAGTTAGAGTGACTTATGCAAGAAAGAGGTAAACTATACTCAAGGGTTAAATAGGGTTATATTTGTAAGGCGATAATGCACAACAAGCACAGGTGAATTTTAAAAAAGGGAATGGGATTTGAACAACATGGACACTGAAAACACACAGGTCCCAGACCCTGAGACTTGTAACAGAGAGTACAAGTGGTCCAAAATCAAATCAAAATCAAACAGGCCACATGCTTCAGCATGCTTTGTCACACATAGGAGATCATTTAAAGTTCCCTATCTAGATTGCTTCCTCTCAAGTAAAAAAAAAACCCAACTAATTATCACATTTCCAAGCTTTGGTAGCACATTGTTTCTTACAACATTAATAAAAATGCAACAAGAATGATTCATATTATTAGAGAATACAAATTCAGTTCAAAGTCTAGGTGCTTGGGACAAAGTCTTCTCCAGCAAAAGCTTCAGTCAAATATCACTCCTTGACGTTGAGAATTTTGTAGCAATTAACAGAAATGTGTCAAAAATCCATAATTTAATTAAGCAATACAGTCTTGCAGCTGTAAAAGCTATTTATAGACAGCCCTTGTGTGCTGCTAGCACTAATTGTGTTAAGACAGCCTGCTAGGGGTAAATAATTAAAAGTCAAACCTGAAAATGATCATTAACAGCTGTAAGGACCTTAAAATCTATCACTGCCGATGTGAAAAAAAAACGATGGAAATCTCTCCTTCGTTATGTGTGAACCTGTGAGCTGCAGCTCGTATGACGGGCGATTCATTTCTGAACTCAGTCACTCATCTGTTTTCACACTGAAGAGAAATCTTAACAGCGTGTGAGAAGATGGAGGAGCTGTGGCAGGGGAAGTATTTTCTGACTTCCCATCTCTCCTCATGAGCTGACTGGGGCTTGTTTGCGAGCACTTCATTTAACTAGCTCTCTGTCCAGGTTATTTTCAGCAGGGACGATAACAGTGTGTGTGCTAAGTGCCTTCAGGAAGGATTAACAAAAGACTTAATCACCACAACAAGACACATGGCAGTGGACTAAGGTGGTGACCTAGAAATGATTCCAGTCAAGAGTAATAAATATCTGAACACATTGGAAAGTCTATAGTCTAATGAGTAAAGGCCCAAACGCATTGAAAGGGTCTGACATGTCAAAGTAGTGATGCGCCTTCTCCAACCCGGTTTCAATTTCAAGCGTCAAATGAGGACCAAAGCAGTTTTTTTTCCCTGCAGGCGGAGTAACCGTTTGAGGAGGGCTAAAGGGACTCAAAAGCTAGGATTTTTTCCCCAGAGGATGTTATTTTATTAAAGAAATAAAGTATTAATAATAAAAATATTATTAATTATAATATTAATACTGTCACTTTCACTGGTTAAAATTACAAATGTCGCCAGTGGTAGTCTCGCCGTAATGTAAATTCTGTTTGTAACTTGACCAAAATAAAACTTGGTTGTTGTCCGTTTTTGCTCTCTGCAGGACGGTGTCTGTACTCAGCCAAAGATTGTTTATTAGTTAAGAGAAGCTTCACTCTGTAATACCACTGTACAACTGTGAGAAGACCTACTGTTTTTGGAAGGAATTGCATTACGCCAATAGCACTTTATCTTGTTAAACTTTCATTTATGTCATATCAATAATTTAAAAAAAAAGGTGTTGATGGGTACCTGTAATATATAGAAATGTTGCCTTAACAGTGACCTTTACCTAAAAATACTGCTGCTTCTGGGGTGTTGGCATTTAAAATCTGATACCTGCGGTGTGCCAATGGACCATTGACGCGTGTCGAATGAGGCCCGTCAGTTATCGCTTTCAGTGGGTTTAGGCCCTTAAGTAAGAACACCACAAACTAAAAACATGGTCTGATAAATGTGGACAGGGTGTCAAAATAAAAAAACTGCATTATTCTGAGTCTTCATGAGTGGCTCTCAATGTGTTCAAATAAATGTAGGTTAATCAGAGATTGTTAAACAGTCAATCTTATACGAACCATTTTATTTACTTAATATAGCAGCTCACTGATACCCACCATACACGGAATTGTATTGCTAAGGTTTCAGTGGAAATGACACAGACTGCACATAAAAACACACAAGAAGGAGGGGAAAAAGTGTTACTGCTTTTACCTTTATCAGTGAAGTACAAACAATAGCGCCAGCATTCACCATGGGGTTGTGGGGCTTATCTGCAAAACAACAAGAGCTCAGTTAGCATGCTGTAGGAGATCAAAGTGTAAACACTCCGCTATGTCCGAGAGCTCTGTATATAGGCAATGACAATCAAATATATGTAGAGCACACATTGACTCAAGATATGGCTGAATAAATATGTAATTAAAGTATATAGAAAAATAGCTGCAGAGTGTATTTAATCTTGTATTGTTTTTAAGTTACATTGGCACGTAACCAAGTTTTTATGTTCACGAAATTGTAGATTTTGGCACGTACATAGCTTGGCAAGCTGACAAAGTATGTGTGCAAACATGCCCTTATTGAAACTTTTATGTTTAAATAAATAAATATACATACATAAACACATTTATTATTATACAAAAATAGAAATAAATAATAAGAATGTAACAATATATATATATATATATATATATATATATATATATATATATATATAGAGAGAGAGAATTGAAATATGTAAAATAATATGTACTACAATAAATAACAGCTGTGTTAATAATAATAATAATAATAATAATAATAATAAGATATGAGTGTTAAAATGCACGATTAATACGAATATAAATGTTGCATTTTAACACACAGTCACAGATCCTATTATTGTAACGGGATTTATGATGATCTATGAACTAAACTGAGCTGAGCTTTGTAGCACACACAAAACTGATTCTTAGAAAATGTGCCTACAATACAAATGCTGGTGGGAACGATGCATTTTAATAACTTATTACTTATTTCAGTTCATATAGCCATGCAGGAGTATTATGTTTCAACTGTGTGTGGAAGAGGATAGTTGTCACTAAGCAGCACAGCGTTCAACGTAATCAACCACAGTTGGACTGTAGTCATTTATTTTCATCTAAAGAAAGAATAAAGTTTTGCATGTAAAAAAATAGGATAGTGAGTCTTGCACTCCTGTTAATCATTTGTCAACTGGTGACGTCATGTGACTTCTGACATATTCCCCTCCAGGAGAGTTAAATCAAGAGTTGGTTTAGTGGTCGCCTTCCATTTCCATAAGGTGCTCTTCCTCTTTAGTCCGAGTAATGCTGGGCAAATTCAACGACAAGATGAGAGGAAGCCTTCCTCACTCAGATCTCCTAAAAGAGTGCAGCACCTCCATTTTCTCACTGGCACGAGATCCCCTTACACAACACAACAACCATGGGACTGTTCTGGCATAAAAGAAGCTAAATTCCCTTCCCTTCCCATTACAAGATGGCTGCAGTTTCGGTTCCAGCCTAGGGAATGAGGCATTTCCTCTGACAATACAACAACGACAACTTTAACCATAAACAATAGTAGTCAAATACTTTTGGAGAATAATGCATTGGGTAGCCACTCACAAACTCAGTTCAAGCAAATCATGATTATTTAACAAAAAACTTCCACAAAATCCTCTAATGCCAGCATCTGACTCATTCACTCGGCAGCTCAGGCACAGCTCACACTCTCTCTGCGGCTTGTTAAAGCTAGACATAGGTAGCATTGTTGAGTTTTAGGCTTTAAAAGAGAGCAAAGATAACGGCTTCCGTTCCCCTTCAGAAAGGGCCGTCTGACCGCAAGGTAAAACAGTAAAAATACTGCTCACACTTAAACTGATATTGATTATTTTACGTGTCTAACATATGTTTTGCTGCTGCCCCCGTCCAGCAGGCAGCAGGACATCACTTAGCTCCCTGCTGGTACTCCTGTCTGTTTCTCCAAACGGCATCGACTGTAGGTAACACACTGACTGTGGATAAGTAACTCATACAACCACACTTCAAAACTTCCAACCTATTCCTTTATCTCAGTGGGTGATATTGTGGGTTGTTACCAGTAGTTTGCACACAGGAAATGTAATTATACTATAATTCAATCCAACTTTCTGCTCAACGACTTACATATAAAGACTTACATATAAAGACTTACATTATTATTTAGCAAAAAAAGAAAACACCAACTTCCTAAACAAAGTCAAAGCCCTCAAACTTGCATCAGGTCTCCATTGCAACATTTTGAGGAGGAACAATAGTATGTATTGGCCGACAGACAGAAGAATACACAGTAAACCGAAGGAAGCGGAAAAAGAAATGCCTAAGAGCTCACCATCGTCATTCAGGAAGAGTTTATTAAAGCGCAGGCCACTGGGCTCCTTCCCAATGAAACTGTGCACATACTCAGTGCTGTGGTCGTGAACAGCGACGGCGTACTTCAGAGGCTTGACACAGGACTGCAGACAGAAGGGGACCTTAGTGTCTCCTACTGTGTGTCTACAAAAGACAAACAAATAACAAGTTATCTAAACAGCCAAAGCAGCTGCAATGTCAGTGATTAGAAACAACACAATCAGAATGAGAAACATGAACAGACTACCAAATCAAAGGGAAAATGCTTATTGAGAAGATACCATTTCATAGAATGTGGGTGTTCAGGGAAAACCCTAACCTTCAGGGACAGAGTTACAGCATGATAACACAATCTATTCAGTACCATTTTATCTTTATGCCTTCCTCGCTTACACAAACATAACAAACATACACATGGAATTTTACAACCGCCTATCAGAGAACAAGCAGATCAAAACACCTGCTGACATTATTAATCTACGCTTCATCTCCTTGTACTAGTGTGTATTTCTCAGTAAAAACACAACAACACCTTTATTTATCATCATGTGGCACATCAGATTAAAAACATTTCTTACTAACTCAAGGATTTTATTTTACAGTTAGAAACTGATACTCAACATTCATCCTGTTTATTAGTATTAGTAACTGCAGTAAAAATAAATCAGAACTGGCTTGTTAGCATTCATTACTGAAATCCCTGGATGTCATTTGGTAATTACTTAACCCACAGGAATCTGGACTCCGATTTCACTGAGGAATGCAAACAGCACAGAGCTGCTTTTATAATGTTAACTGAGAAACAACAGACACACATTAAAAGTAAAGTGCTAACATTTAAAAAAACATCACAGTATCTCTTGGTCTTGCTCTCGACTCATGTCTCACCTCTGTCCGTCAACTGTGCACAGGGAGACAGCCCACAGGTCAGGGCTGAATTTGGCAAGCTGAGGAATGTAGTCTGCAACCTGAAAGAGAGATAAGGCAGCTGAAAGAGTGTCAACACAGCAGCAGCAGCTCACCTTACACCGCTGACGTCTCTCGAGGCTCAGGTTTCAATGAAAAGCCAACACCACTAACAACAGACAGATCATCCTCATATGTTGACCAGAAAAATCCATCCTCAGATACTAATATTAAAAAGGAGAAGTAGTTTGTTTATTTTGTGCTTTTTATGTCCTTCCACTAACACTATTACAGCAAGTAATTTCCCACTTTTTCTAGGATGCCTTTCAACAAACCTGCTGAGATGCGTTTCTTTGCTTCACTACATCCAGAATAAGGCCGGCTCAATATGAAAACACCCTTTTCTCTCCATTTTGGACTTTGCTCCGCACCAAGCTGTTGTTTTTGACACTCGAAAACAGAGATTTGTGTGACTACCATGTGCCTCCTCCATGGAGACTCCGAGCATGGAGTCAACAAATGCTTTTCAGCTGAGAGCTACAAGTTTCACTGTGGGAGGTTCATATAATCTGGGAATCATCTCAATGATTTCTCTTTTCTCATAATTTTGCTGCTCTCCGTTTTTAAAAATGCCTGAACATTTTTGCACCTAGCACCTAAAATGATTTGACACAACAAGCAGAAACCTGCTGCCAAAGACAGCCCTGCACCAATGTGTGAAAGTAGTAGCTAGCTCGCCGCTGCTGGGAACACAACTGTGATCCTTTAAACATGATCTGAGATGGATTTTTCCTTCAAGTGAAAGATGGCAGCGTGTTAATACAGTGGTTTTCAATCAGATCGGAGTGCTGCTGGATGTGTAATCAAGGACTGATGTACAACTCTGATACCAGCTGGATGCAGGCTGAAACCAGACTGTTGTCAATGAATCTGTATGATGATGCACTGGAAGAAGATTAAAAAAAGAGAAAAAGAAAAGAAGAGCCATGGATCTAAGGACACACCTGTCCTCCAGAGAGACTTTTGGCACTCTCATACAGCTCATCAATATGGGAGGTGAAGGACTGGAAGTCTGGGATGACGAACTTCTTGCGGAAGGCCTGAGTGAGCAGGACAATGTTGCTCTGGACACACCTGATGAACAAAAACCACAAATAGCATGCTAAAACACTGTGACTGCATGCAATTGGAGGAAAAAGTTTGCCAACAAAGTTTGCAACCTTTAAGTGTGACAAACTTAATGGATGTTATTAAAAGTGGCTGATGAAGAGTCTTCATCATAACATATTGATCAGCTGCTTTTTATCCATATTGTGATGAATAATCACTATACCAACCACAGAGTGTAGGAAACCATGGTCATACTGTCGGTCACAATATATCCAAAGGTTTCAGGGACGTCTTGATGCTCACATTTAAGCTTACGTAAACAAACTTCTCCTTAAGCCTTAATGTGTTACTCATAGAACAATTTTTCTGATTTGCGCCGCAAAACACACTAGAAAAAGTGAAAGTAAATACTGAGAGCGTAACCTGTAAACAAAAATCTATTTTTATCTTGTATTTTGAAGAAAGGAAGGAAGTTGGGAGTCCTCCACTGAGTGCAATCTAGAGTTTTCTTTTCAACATAGGGCATTTTATTATTAAATGACATCCAGTTGTGGTGGTTGTTTATTGCAAATGAAGTGCACAACTCACACAAAACAGAATTGCTGCCCAAACGCTTTCTGATGGATACATTTGTGCATTTATGCAATATGCAAATTTAAACAATAAAGAATGTTTAAATTTGCTAATTAAAAAATATGGTCACCAAAATGTATTAAATGTTTTTGTGTGGCTTAAGAGAATAAAAGGTTGTTGGGAAACGTGACAAAAAAGGGCCACAATGGTAGGTGTACATGAAGACAAAACACAAGACAAGACATGCCACGCCACGCCACGCCTTACTTCTTGAATAGGTGCCTGTCCAGCGTTACGCCGTCTGATGAGTTCCTTAGAGTTTCTTTGAGGGTGTCCATGCATTCCTTCAGTCTGGGATCTCCAGATCGAAGACCAGTAGCTTTAAGTGCCTAAAATAAAGAGGATTTAGAAACACCTCTGAATAGAAAATATGTACAGGAAACAATCAAAAGTGCAGAGACAACTTGGTGTTAATCTACTTATCAATGCTGTGACATTAGCACCAACCACCACGCTGAACTGAGTTTGAAGGACTTACTGTGAGAAATTTATGAGCAGGAATCGTCTCTTGACCTTCTGCGACTGTGTAGAAGAGCAAGTCCTCCAAACTGGGGAGAATGCCTGCATTTCTTCTCCTATGTTGTAAAGTAGTAGACACAAACACACATATATAAGACAGAGCACTTCAAATAATGTGAAAGTACTCAAAAAACGTAAACAGCGTTGGGGTACACTCTGGAGAAAAATTGATGGGATAAGCTGCAAAGATACACATATACATTGTGGTAATGCAAGTAAACACAGCGCCACTGCAGTGAAGGCATGGTTCATACGCAACAGGACTGCCCTTTAGCACGAGCCACAATAAATCCTGTTCCCACCTGGCTTGCCAGTTCAAACAGAGCTTATCTGTGGCTGTTGATATACAGTCTTATCACATTAGTGAGTGATTTGAGCTACACATACTGGAAATATGTTATCCAAGTGTAAGCAATAGCCACTGAGTAGTGTGTGTCTGTTTGTGGAACATAGTGATCAAAGCCTTCATTGAGCAGCACAACATTACTAAAGGTTTTCTGTTGCCAGTGCTCCTGATAGGCAACGTTATGTTTTAAAGCTGGAAAGCAGGAGTTAACGACAGAGCTGAAGCCGGACTGGTACAAAAATGAGGTCAATTAGTAGAGAGGGCCTGATCCTGATAAGTTATGCAATATTTATTATAGTAAATACTAAGTCCCAAACTGATTTAACTTCATTGGTGGAGGTTGCGCTTCAACAATGGGATTCTCAGTGTAGTGCTAAACCCAAAACCCAATGTGAAATGGTAGCATATCTCACATTTCCAAGTCAAGGAGGACAAAGTACTCACATTTCGCTTGTTTATTTGGCTCACATCACAATGGAATTAAATATGAGATGTCTGAGATGCTTTACCTTTTCACATCATTTATATCTTCCCCTGTGATACAGCTGTACATTGTGCAAGGTAAAAAACAGGCCTACATTAAAACTGTCAACGGGATACAGTATGCATGGTGGCTAAAGAGCTAAAGAAAATACAGCCTGCTTCCCAGCTTTTCTTTACTGGTTACCAATTATACTCTATGGGGAGAAGAGTGTCAGTGCAGATCTGTTGAGACAGGAATGTTTGGACATTATAGAATGCATGCTCAGCTCCAGCTAAATGCAGTTTTCAACTAACAGCTACACTTTAGAGGTGTGTCCACCACCAAAAAGTTTACTGGACACACACCATCAGTGAGGGTATAACTAATTGAAACAATTGGCTTGTATACATTAGTTCATGCAACTACATGGTTCACTCGCTCAGAACACTTTTGGGCGCAGTTCTAACAGCTTTTGCACCTGCAGAGAAAAAGTTACAAAAATAATAACTATAATAATAATAATAAGAAGAAGAAGATTGAAATAAGCGTTACATAGACAACACCAATTTGTTTCGGAAATCCTAATAGTTGACACCACAAACTACCATCAGTGACTCTAGTTTGGTACTTGGTGCTGTATCTTTATTATTTTGATTACAAAAACATAATGCCCTACTACGTGTCAACTGACACACATAGTGTCTGAAACAGTGCTAAAGCAGGCCTAAATTCCAGGAATTCCCTTTTCTTTAGCCCTGCCCAGCCCTCTGTGGCTCTTGGATTAATAAAGCAAACATTGTGGCCTGTTCACACACTGGTCATGACTCAGCAGCAGGGTCTGCAGTGTGGCTAACACAGCTCAGTGCATTTAACATATTTATTTTACAATTATATGCATTCAGTTTGGGTTTGAATGAAAGATTAGGTCAAATACTATGTAAAACTAATAACATAAAAACTGAGTGTAAAAAATGTCATAATACATTTTTGAACATGATATAATATTATCACATTGAATTTACTGTAAACCTATTTATTATATATTAAGTCAAATGTTACATACATAAATGCAATATAACAAGTTACCCCCAATTTCACTGGATTTTTATGTGAATATGTTAAGACTCTCAAATTTATAAACACTACAGACAATACAAAAAGTGTCAAACTGTTTGGAGTACTCTATACATCTAGAAGAATAATGTTCATTGTATTGTGAACAAATTGTATATTATTATTAACACAATAGTAATACACTTATTCATCCCATTTCTATTATTTTTCTTATTGAAATGTATTTATTTAGTCATTTATTTAAATGTATGTTATTATTTCTCTGTCACACTATGTGGTGTACATGTCTGCAATGTTTGTATATTAAAATACTTTAATAAGAATTGAAAAAACAAAACATGAACAGCATTAAAAATAAAAAATAAATACTTGAGTTTTAGTATCAAATCAAAGTCCCTTTCTCGCGGTAACTTGCAGTAACTCTTAAATTGCACTTCAGAGTGATTCGGTACGGTCTACTGTCCCACTCCAACATACTGTTTCTAAAGATCATGCATCCTAATAAAGTCGTAATGCTCTTCAATACTATTAAACTGAAGTTAATGGCACAGATAAGATGCTTCTGATCAAACACTGAAAGTGCATCTGTGCTGCACGTTGGCCACAACAGCATTTGAATTCCAGGATTCAGTCTGCTCCTCCTCCCTGCCATCATTTCTTCTTCTTTTAGCACATGCTCTACCATCCACAGAGTAAACACTCCACCTACAGCCAAGGTAACTGCATCTGAACATGTGTAAACAAAGCAAGATGACTAAAATGCTGTCTGTCAGGCATGCCTAATTCAAAGGGAGTGTCATTGACCTGACATCTGTCACTACAATAGCCCTTCCGTAAAACAGTCAACAGGTGCCGCACATAGTCACAAGGCAAACTAGTGTACAAGGCTGGTTCATCTGCCAGTGACATGTTTACGAAGAAGTTCAATTAGGGATAGAATGATCAAGGAATGATGCATCGACCATGATTTAGACAACCTGTAGTGCAACCACACTTTAAATGTTTTTGCCTTTGAAAGTTGGACTGAGAACCACAAACGCACTGTTAAGCAGGGTAAGAGTGTTTGTGTTTCTACAGTGTGCACTTTCTGCTGTGAAACGTGAAAGGGCCAAGTGGCAGCACTTTGTGCAGTGACTGTAGAAAACATGAGGGAAAATAAAGGAAGTATTTGGGCAAATAAAGGGTTACTATGTCTCTGGAGGAGCTTTGTTGACGATGTCAGTGTTGTCATCACAGATTCTCAGCTCGAGGACAAGAAAAATGTCATAAAGACTGGCTGACAGCTTATTGTAACAAGATGGGGCACACATCCAGATCACATAATCTTGTGGATGGTGTTTAATATTCTCAGTTGTCACCAACCGACATGAACTGAACTAAATGACCAAATGAGCTGTTTGAACTGCACAAACAAATCAGCTGTGAATACAGCCTAAAACACCCATTTTTTCTACATTGGTATATTTAAAAATCTCTTCACAGGCAGATGGCTCAGTCAATTTCCCTCTGGATGACATTGACTCATTGGTGTAAGCAGGACACTTTGAGAGGTCACTTTCTTTTACCAGCACTGTAGGATTTGCAATTGTTAGACTGTCATAAGTCATAAAAATCAAAATATCATTGTTCATGTCCTGATAACTGTTCGTTAAAAAGATAAGCTACATGGAATCAAGTGGGATGTGCCACACTAAGGAAATGTGTTCAAATTAAAGAATGCATTTCAAAAAGGTATAACAATAATATTTACAGTGAATTGGGAACTAACTGTACACTAAACGAAAAAAGAGCCACTAGATGTAGATCCTGATTTGAATCATCAATCCGACCTTTGATTTTGATGATTGAAATTGAAAGCTCATTTCTATAAATCTTTGATATTCATACAGCATTCAGTGCATTTGTGAACGTCAGTGGTCCAGCCATCTTAACATGCTTGACTACATCAAATCCTCTATGCTCTCTGCAGCTCTTTTAGCTAGCGAAAGGGAGACAGCATGGACTCAATGTTCGAGATGCAGACAAGATACTGCAAAAATCTGGCTGTAACATTCAATTTTCTGGCTGGAGAGGGTATCCTTAGCAGGGACTTAACAGGTTCCACTAAGCAGCGTGTTAGAGCTGAGCACAAAGTGTGTTTTTCACTTTCCATTTCAGTCATGTGCTGCTGCTGACCCATAAAATATGAATCACAGGTCTCAAATACTGAGTAAAGGACAGTTTCCACAGACACGTCATTCTGAGCATCTGAACATGTGCACGCATTCAGATGCTCCACTTCAGGCTCTGGTGGGGATCCCTGCTTTGTTTATCCCTCCAGATAAAACATTTTTTTAAAACTGTTGCCGTTTTCAACATATAACAAACTCATTGCAGAGATGTTTGTGATGCAATTATTCAGATCAATGTGACTGTAGGATTAGACAGAAGCAGAATTCCAACTCATAACCATTTTCTACTGCAACTTGAGATTGCACTTCACTCTTAAACTGTACAGCTCTGTAAATACCATCAAAACTTATTGTATTTGTCACTGAGACTGACACTTCAAATCTGGTAAATTATTGTATATTCTGAAAAGGTGTTACTATTAACATGTGTCACTGTACATTCCTTAGAAATTGCTTTGATCTTAATTATTATCTTGAACATTGTACATGTCTGTTATTCTGTAATTAGAAATGGCAAATGCAATTAGGACTGAAATAACTAATAAATAGTGAGACATGTCTGAAAAGACTACAATTTAGACAGGGAGCAGTCTCTTACATAGCAAGAGGGCTTAGGTTTCATGTCTCCAGCACCATACAGAAGTGGCAGTGCTTCTCCACACAATACAAATGACAAAATGTAATTTTCATGTGATAAGAATTGCAAATATACACACATAGTTTGCATGCAATTTCATAGGAAAACTGCATGGAAACTGCCGATGATAAACTTAAGAAATATAAAACATTACATTTTTATTACTATATATTTGTATGTATTACTGTCACACGAAACCGTTGAAGCCACATGGCCTACAGACTTTCTATCAGCCTACAGTCCTGCTGTACAGGACAGAACACAGAAGTCAGGAGCAGCCCTCCAGCTGCCACTTCACTGACACTCAAGCATAAACAACCAGAAATGCAAAACCGGTTAACAGAGACTGGTCTCCAGCCTGGCAGCTGTGATTATTACAAACAACAAACCAAACAAAGTATATGTATGTATGTATATATATGTATTCTCCCTACTAAATTGTAGCTGTATAGGCCATAACTTAAATGTGAAGGTGTTTCTTGTATTATTGCATACAGTCTATAAGCGGGTAAACTCTTATAAAACTAGAATGTGGATGTTTCTATCCTCCACTTCATCTCCGACTCTGTAAAGGGACCACTGCAGTTTCACTTTCAAAAGCTGCCGCACCATGCAGAGTGTTACCTTCTCAGGAGCAGAAAGCTAACCTAACGTTACACAGAAGGCGGCCAAGGCCAACTAAAATCCTAATTAACTTTGGGTTAAGTTGCTGCGTCGGTGTTTGAAGCCGGCGTATTTATATAGCTAGTTGGCACAAAGCCTTCGGAGGCTGCTGCCGGTATTCAAGTCACACATGGTTTTAGCTGCTGCTGTGAGGCCATTACAGTTAGCTAGCTATATTCTTATATACACACACACACACACACACACACACACACACACACACACACACACGTGTTGAGGTTATTTTGTCTTTCTTTCTATAAGCAACACATCTGTATATTACATTTCAGTAAGCAAGTTATAGAGCTCTATTTATTGCGGTTTCAATACAGCATTTGTGACGAATAGCGTTAACATCCGCTCGCGCCTGTCTGCGTCATGACCCGCCATAAACGCTATACCATACCGTGTCAGGCGGTTTATTCCGCAAGGAAGTAGGTAAAAACCTACTTGTCAATGGCTGCTTCACTGCTGCCACCATCCTTCTTCAGCTGTTCGTCCGGCTCCACGGCACCTTCAGTTTTCGTGCAGTACGAGCGGAACAGGGCGGCACAGGGCGCGGTGCGCAGCGCCGGGCGGTGCGTCGCGGCATGGAGGACCTTCAGTTGAGCAGAGACACCTCTGGCATCATGGGAGGCGGTGCCGAAGCTGCGGCGGCGTGTCGGTAACCAGGTCTTCTGTCTAGAGCCGGACAGGGGACGCTTGAGGGTGACTTCAAACAACTCCTTCAGCACTGTCGAAAACCTAAACTGTAACATTTCAATCTTGTCAGACAATTAGAGAGAAAGTCGTGGTTCCAAATATATATCCGTAGCAACTGAACAGTCGTTGAGAAATATCTCCAACCGCGCTGACTGTCTGAGGGGCGATGACTCAGAAACACCGGCGTCTAAAATAAATAGTGCACGTTCACGCCCCCGCGGCTCCTATTGGTGGAATCGAGATGACGTACGGGTCCACAAAAAATTTATGACGCTGTCACGTTTGTTATTAGACCGTCTTCGTGTCTATCATTTCATGTTTAGTTTTTTTGGGGGTAATTTAATCCCTTAGTACATACTTTTCTTGCCTCTATTTATTATGGATAGTGATAGAAAATCATTGAACTATTTCCCTTATTCAACAAACACATTCTTAGTTTTTGCCCGTTACGTTAAGTAACACAGCACAGTGGTTCACACTCTGGCAGCTTGTGTTGCCATCCTTTGGTCAGGGCACACTCACAGGGACCCATAACTCACCATACAGTCCCCAAGACTGTTCTAGCTGGTAGATAGCCTCATGATTATAGTGGCTTCGTCTCTCTTAGGAGTCAAGAGTAGTTGCACTTTAAGCCTTAAACCAGCTGCAGATGCATCCCTTAGAATGTGAGCTTAGGAGCCTTCAACGTGAACGGTCATTAGGTAAACATGTGTTTTTACTTATGGTCCAATGGCTAATACCGCCTGCATAGATTGTCAGAGAATGGCCGTATTTGGTAGATCTAGTATAGTGCATCCAGTGTAAGGTAAATACCCTGAGAGAAAGCCTTCAGAATAGATGGTGGCATGCACTGTGACTACATCTCTGATATCCACCTGTATTGCTCATCCTCTGTTTACCTGGGCCAAGCTTCAATACACTTTTAGCGTGACACATCAAGTCTGTCTCCTGCAGCTTCTTTGGTTTCCAGTTGCTCTGCTCATAAAGATGTCATTTACAGATATGGCTAATAAATGATAGTGCTTTTACAAGATGTGTTCAGTATTTATATCCTATTTGATATAATGAGATCCTGTATCGGCTATTAATTTTAATAAAAATAAAAAAAACATATGCATATTCCTCCCACAGTGCTTGTTTGTTCCAATTAATTATTTTCTGTGATACCTGCCAAACGTTTTTCATTGGCAAAACTGGAAAATCAAGGGGATAGCATACACATAGAACAATAACAAAAGAGCCAGTGTTATATCACACAAGACAAAGCATACAGCTATTAAGTGTCTTGATAGGGTTTTTGTTGGTCGAATTATAAATACGTTTTATACATTGCTTAGCATCCTTCAGGAAAACAGCATAATAAAGTTTTCATTCTTGTTAAATGTACATTTATGAATAAAATAATGTGCCAACATCATTATGAAATCTATCATAAGAAGCATATTTCTTCTTTTCTTGTTTTTTTAAATAAAAAAACAAATACCACATTTTTCCAAAAATAATGTAAAGTCTTTAAAGGTATGATCAATGACAAATCTGCAAAGGTCTTGCCAGAATTTCTTGGTGCGACAACAATGCCAAAATACTGTAGGTGTAAAACTATTTATGAATATTCATCTCACAAAGAGCAGTTGGTGTTTATGCATTCTTAAAATGTCTGCAATTAGTGATCATTATTCATTATTCATTCCATTAAACAATATAATATATGTAATTGTTGGGAATCATATTGAGATGATTGTGTTTTGTTGCCCCTAGTTTAGTCTGTCAGGCATAATTTAAACTCAGGTGGTGTACCGCCCCCAGCAAACTTCTGTAGTCCAATGAAGGATCGGTAAAAGAGGGTCCTAAACCAAGGCTTGGGCCAGTTATAGTGAAGGAGGCGGGGTTTAACGAGCCAGGAAGCAGAACTCCCTGATAGTCCTAGTCCAGGGCCTTAAACTCACAGATACTGTGCAGCAGCGCTCCACGTCCGTTGGTGAGTTCGAACGTCACTTTCAAAAGTTGCCACGAATACACAGACAGCAGCGTGATGTGGAGGTTAGTGAGCTGCACACTGTGCCTCTTTGTGTCCGCACAGCTCACTTTATGGTGTGACTGGGCGACAGCAGCGGAGCTGGACGCTGAGATCAAGATTGAAGTTGTGTTCAAGCCCGAGGAGTGCACCCCGAAGAGTAAAAGAGGAGATCTGATAAACGTCCACTACGATGGCTTCCTCGCCAAAGATGGTTCTCAGTTCTACTGCAGGTTGGTGGTTTGAGAAAAACTCAGCTACAGTTTATGGATATTATATTTACAAGCCAATTTGATGCTTTGAAGTCCACATGCATATTATTACTGTATTATTATTATGTGGCTTTCAATTGTCTGAAGGGAGTGATGAATGCTCCATACAGGTTTCACATTGCATGCTATATGCTAAGGTCTCCTTTATGTGTGTTGTACAACTGTATACCCTTTATTTCAGTGCGACATAAATAAAGCTTATTATTAAATGGGTAGGGACACGTAATACTGGGAATTGTAGTTAGTCCTGCTTTAAGGCTTTCAGCAGTCCACGCCTGGATCCATTAAGTTAACATTGAGTGTTAAGGGACAGTACGGAAATAATTAGTGTTTGGAGAGGGGCTGAATCTTTAAATTAAAAAATTTAAAAAAAATAACTTATTAGTAAAAAAAAAAAAAAAAAAAGTCACTGTAATGGTCAAGTCCCAAATTGTATTGAGGCCGATTGATTGACAGGATGTCGTTTCTTTTTGACTTGTTTCTGTTTTAGTCGATCAGACAAATCCGGGCACCCTCAGTGGTTTGTGCTGGGCGTTGGACAGGTCATTAAGGGCCTTGATTTGGGGATGGAAGATATGTGTCCTGGAGAGAAACGTAAAATAACTGTTCCACCTGGCCTGGCCTTTGGAGAGAAAGGCAAAGGTAAGTAAATGTAACACACAGTGATGTTTGCAAGCATCATCAGAGGGTTTATATTGCCCACTGCTGAACCGTAGGTTTACACACAATGACACCACATTAAAGGGTTTTTAGTCTCTAGTATGGTTCAGACTCTAAAGACACTGGATCCTACACATCCCATAATGCAACGTGATAGCGTCTAGTGTTGTAACGATAATGGAATTTATTATTTTAATACAATACATTGCGAAATATTGATATTCTATAGCATTTTTCATACAACATGGAAAAGTTTACACAACACTGAGGGCTTACATTTTTAGATTTTTATTAAATGGTAGATATAACAAGACTATTACATGACAACGATGACTTTTTTTTGTTCCCTAGTAGCAGAGAACAGCAGCATTTCTGTAGTGATCATTAACAATAATCAAATCTTTTTTACATTAATGAAAACAACATTCTTCTTGAGGTAGTACACGTGTACAAAAGCCTCTGAGATCATTTTTCAATAGGCAATAAAGTGCAAAAAAAAAAAAAAAAACTGCAATCTTATGTAATAACAAATAAGTAAAAAAGAAATGAAATGAAGGTAATTACTATTCTTAATGGCTATGTTGGCACTGTAGCCTTGTGTGATAACTCACTGGCAGAGAGGAGGGAGAGCGGAAAGCACTGCTGGCACCGAAAATTAGTATTGAAACTGTTTCAAATCTTCAGAATCGATATGTATGGAAAAATCAATATTTATGACATCTTTAATAGCATCTTTTCATTAGACACTCCCTGCCTGGTGAACATCCAGGTATTTCAAACTCTACAGCCCCAGTTTGTAACGTAAGCTTTCTACTAGAAATCTGTGGTGTCCAAGCCTGGGCCGAGATAACCCTGATGACGTCACTAGGACATCACCACGGTTATTTTCTCAGATGACTCAAGAAAGCTCCTCCTGAGCCACAGAAGACATTATACAACTGTTTTCACAAGCTGTGTAGGGATGAGCAAACTGATCGTCACGTGTGAGGTCGATGAAGTGCTTTTTTAAACAATTACCAAGTTTTATGTTTGCAAGTTGACGTATCAGTGAAATGAATGTATGTCAATGGGTGGAGGGAACATAGGAAATCAATGAAAATGGGCAGCAGTAGTATGCATATGTTTTGATTAATGAGTAAAAAAACAATAAATCCTACTTATACAGTCCTTAAAACTGATTATTGTGTAGTCTTGTTTCTGTGCTGGGAGAGCCTTCATTCTGTCTTTTCTTCTTTTACAGCACTTTAGTTGAAAGAGCGTCACATCCTCCCATGGCATGTACTGTAAGCATGCACAAAGGTTTCAACCTCTCTACTTCATCTCGCTCTGTCTTGCATGCATTAGAAAACTAACAGCTGATTAGTATTTTACCTTAAACTACTATTTCCACTAAGCTTCTCATGTTGGTGTTCATAAATGCACTATGGAATGCTCCGGTGGTGTTGCCCGGCCTGGGATTCTGCATTTCAGGTTTCTCATCACTTGATTTCACTATTTGGCTATGGAGGAAATGTATTTGCTGAGTGTGCATGCTTTTGTTGTCCCTGCACCAGTCTGCGTTACATGTAATCTTATCCAAGGCCGAGAGCTGCTGAGTGAAACGCCCACTGTCACACAGCTGTGGGGGGGCTACATGATTTTATTTTTTTCTCTTTGTAAAAAATAACAACTTCAACTGCATGTTGCTCTAGTGACACTATTTTCTTTTTTCTTGCTAGATTAATGCCACATCTCTTATGGGTCTTTACATTGTGGACTTTAGCTCTTGAAGCAAAATCAGTAGTACGTTATCCACACGTCTTTATGTAGTTAGTAGTTTTGTTCAGTTCATCACAAAGTCTGAAAATGTAACAGAACCACCAACTTCCATCCTTCCTGAAATGTAGTCAAGCCAACATCCCAATCCCACCCTATATGTTAGAGCAAAAAAAAAAGAGACCAGTAATTATGAGTGACCATTACGGCTTTATAATCTTTTTTCCCTCCTGATAAAATAGACCCGGTGCCGCCCAATTCTACGGTGGTCTTCGAGGTGGAGGTCTACTCTGTGTCCAGGGGACCGCGCAGCATGGAGGCTTTCAGACTGATGGACCTCGATAAAGACAAAAGTCTCACTAAGGACGAGGTAACTATCATTTACAAGCTAGTTATTATCACAACAGTAGCTCAGACAGAAAAGGCTCTAATAACCGTGTTTGTATTAACATGCTCGGGGGCAACGGGGCAAAAATGAGCTGCTCGGCCCCGTTTAAACACTGGTTACTCTTCCTGTGATGTGTGGACAGTTTTTCCATTCCGGATATCTGGCCACAGACGGTAATTTGATTCAACACATTCATTTAGGAACATGCATCATATGCACATGCACAATCTTAAAAGTTGGGTCTTTTGAAGGACCCAACATTTTGGGAAATACACTCATTTGCTTTTCATCACAAGATAAACGAGCATAGTTTCATACGTCACACAAAGACATGGGGGTTGTATCAATGTCTAACTCTCAGAAAGTGAGTAAATAAGTTTTTTTGTTTTTTTTTGTAAACATTTAACATATGGCTTTATTTAAAATACAAATATTAATAATGATAACAACACCAAAAATAAAAATAAAATCTACATTTAAAAAAATGACCAAAAAAAGGATTAAAGGTGAGAATTTTACATTCAACAATTGGACATAAACAAGGAAATAAAAGGAAACATGAAAATAAAATAAATCCAAAACATGGTCACACATAAATTTAGTTTATGTCCTTCACTTTAGCCATTTTTAATACATTCCAAAAATATCTATCAAATATTAACAAACCTTTTAGCTTTCTTCCCCACTATATAGGTATGTTTTTCAAGAGCCAAACTTGCTGTTAAATCTTGTTGGCCAAGAGAGGGGTAACTCGCATTCTTTCAACAGAGCGCAATGAAGCACCTCGCTGTAGCAAACACAGGGCAAGCATTAGTTTCTCTCTCCTAGACAGGATACAACCATCTAGAAACAGGCCCACCCTGCAGCAGTCTGTTTTTAAACAGATATTCCATTAAACTAGCACAGACCAACTGATACCTGGAGTTTGGTTGCCTTGGTAATAACAGGCTTGTGACAAGATTGTTCCCATCACAGTGCGTCTTCATCTAAACTTGATGCCACATGTTTTTTTTTTTCAAATCACAGGCTTTCCAAACACAGTTGTCAGGCTATAATTCACTTTCATAAATCACTTTACCTTTAATGCATTTACTGCATTTGGCCCTAGTGAGACACAGAAGTGTCAAAATAAAATGAAGGACAATATCCGTACTGCAAACCACGAAGAAGAAGAAGAAGAAGAAGTGAATGACCTGCTATCAACACCATTTACAGTTTTATTTTTCATGTGATATGTTGCTTGTGGAGCACCACAGGGCGGGTTATGTAAGAGCAGTGTAAAAAAACATATGTCTACTACTTATTACATTACATTATTCTGAAGTGTGAACAATGAAGTGTTCCTTTTTATTTTCAGGTAAAAAAATACTTGAAACTGGAGTATGAAAGAAGTGGGAAGCCACGCGATGAACCTTTCTATGAGAAGATTATGGGTGATATATTCCACAAGAGTGACAAGGACAGCGACGGGCTGATCAGTGCCAAGGAGTATAATATTTATGAACATGATGAGCTCTAGTGTTGGAAACAGTGGATCTTGGTCATCATTTGAGTTTATGTAATTAGAGAAAAATTGAATATGTAAGGGAAAAGCCACCCTCAGATATTCTTACAATGCTACAACGGCGTATAAGTGACAGAGCCGGGGGAGGGACTAATATCCTGAGGAAAAACAAATCTGAATTACCGAGATTAAAGTTTTCTTAAATTCCAAGTTTCTTTCTCGTTAATTTGTATCTTTAATCTCAGATCATTTCTGAGTTTTCTTTCTCACAAATGTATTACATTATAAATTCATCATTTTAAATTCATGTTTTTTTTCTCATAAATTTGTGATTTCTTTTTTTCTCGTAATTCAGATTTTTCTCAGTGGTTTGAACCATGGATTTGCTTTTTTTTGCTTTTTACCAATATGAGAAAAAAAAACATAAAAACATTGTGTTTAACTTCCAGCCTAGGTGGATGTATCTGGTATGAGCTACATGACATGCACATTCTTATGTCAATGTATTCTGTGTATGTTCCTTAATAAAAGCATTTTATTTTGTCATCTTCAGGTCAAATACTGAAGCAATTCCCCCGAACAAATGTGTTGAGGTGCACGTACAGAAACTAACCACTAGAGGGGATGATTAGCCAATAACATGAAAAGGGACACGCCTCGAAGAGAAAATTGTATCTGTGATTTAGTTTTGTTGTTCAAATGCTCTCCAGTACTCCTGTAATACAGCAGACTTTTGGTTTGATGTATTTAGTGATGATGGGAGACAGGACAGATAGGACGTCCATACAAAGGCTCAGTAAATACTCAGGTTCCTCTCAGGTGGCAAAAACTGGCTTTCTGTGCAACTTGAGAGAAATCTTTTAAAATGTGATCACTTCCTTGTTGTTTATAACCCTCCGACTGTTGCTTCATTCTTTAAGATGTACAAATACCGTATGTGTTGTTCCACCTAAATGTCATATATCCTTTTTAAAAACAAGGAACTTATCATGAGGTGAATACTAATCGTTTACAGCAAGCAAATTGTTTGGTCAGCCACTTGCGATAAGCTGAACTCATTTTTTAGAATGACGAGAATGATGGCTTTATTTAAAAATCCAGTCATCAGGGTTCCTGCTGCTTATGGTCAGTTAGATATAAGACTTAATGCCACTGGGAATGAAATTCAAGACCAATTTTACAATAACAAAAAATTAAGAAAAAGACCACAACATCAATTACTGAAGGGTTAGAGTCGATTTTGACCGAATGTTTATTGTAACATAAAACATGACTTCTTTGGTCCAGTGAACAAGTTTCAAATATTGAAGAAACATGTACATCTAGAGTGGAACACATGGAACATCTGGGCCGCAAAGAAAATATGAGTGTTGTTGGTTCCACTATCCTGATCTGTGTGATGCAATATATTTAAAAAAAAAAAACATACAGTACCAATCATTTGATAAAATCATGAATTTCTTTTTCTTCTCATTTTTAAGACTTTTGAAAGATTAGTTTAGTGATTTGCTATAGTTTTTGATTAATGAATTCAATGCAGAAACTCTTGAGTCAAAGAAATCCAAGAGATATATATATATATATATATATATAAAAAAATAAATCAACTGAGATGTATAAAAACACATTTATTAATAAATTGATTTTGAATGTGCTTATACATATATAGTATATACACAGTATATACTGTGACCTGGGTAAATCCAGAAGTGAAAAAACTTGTTTTTTCGCCGAACAACCGGTCAGCTGGGGATCTTGACCCTGACTGATGGGACCCTGATCGCTGCTGCCTTCACCTCTGCGGTCATGTCCACACCCAGCCGTGCCCTGGAATACAACATTCATGTGAGCTAATGGTAAAATTGGTATTTTCCACTGAAATTGTAAATGAAATCATTGACTTACTTTGGTTCATAGCAGACGTCCACATCTGGAGGCAGTATCCCTTTCCCTTCTCTCAGGCGTTCAACACCGTTCCTGGTTTAAAAAGAAAAGTAACTCTACAGTGGGGCAAATCATCCAATCAGATTCACCGTCAAGTTTTACTGAACGTCAATATACAGTACACACCATGCAATCATCACTCCATTGTCAGTGCAGAATTTGGGCGGAGGACAGAGCAGGTGTAGTCCTGTCGCCTCAGTGATAACGGTCAGAGACTTGCGGATGTACTGATTGCTGGCAACTCCTCCGGACAGCACCTGTCAAAGAAGAGTTAATGACCAAATCTTCAAATCAGTATTCACAGTGTAAATTAAAGGATGAGGCTGTTTTTTTTCCTAGATTTTTCTTGTTTCTTGTCAATAAATCCCATGGAAAGACCAAAAGCATCAGTGTTTGTCCATCCTTCAGTACTTTCAGACACCTCTACCCTTTCTGTGGCTCTCAACTTCAGACTCATAAGAAGACAGAAAATAGGCTGTTTAAAGGAGTACTTTACAAAATTATCATTTGTATATCAAATAATCACCTCGTGTTGCCATGTTTTTCTCACATGCCTCCACGATGAATGAAGAATCCAAAAAACGACAAAATTCTTGATGAATTGAAGCAAATGGGGGAGCGTGTAACAACAACAAAACTATATATCAAAACATCCGTTTACAAACTCTCACACAACTTGTGTAATATAATCCAAGTGTCATTTATCCAGGCGTATGCTCACTACTTCAGAAACACTTTTTCACTAAAACTTTACTATTTAAAAACACATAACACACAGAATTGTGTCTGTTTTCAAGAATTCAACGTAACACGGGTGAGTATTTGATATAGAAATGGTCATTTTGTGGGTGAATTATTCCTTTTAAAAAAATAAAAATAAATAAACACAGCTGGGTACTGTAGTTTTTAGCAAACGTTACAGTAAAAGGAGTAAACAATGCTTTTGTTAGGGAGCATTTTCAGCAGTGAAATAATACACATTTGGGGCACTAGTGAGTAAGTATTTATGGCATTGTTGACAATAAGAAAAGTATAGAATATTGCTGGCATTATCCTTTAAAAAAAGTACTCTTTAGATGTACATTATATTTATTTAGATCCACAGCCAATAACATTGGATGGAACTGCACAAAAATGTCTTATGTTGTTTTATGGTATTTCACAGTATGTTGGAAGCACAAGTTAAATAATATCCAAGATATTTATACAAGCAAAATTCACTAAGGAAAATGAAAGAAGTTTAAAACGTCATTTACAATCGGCTTCTCCAGCTACATTGTTCCAAAAGGTCAATGTGAGCCGTGAATAAAATACAAAGTGAAGTAATGCACTCACCAAGGTGGGACTGCTTAATGGCAAGAGGCCGTTTGCCTTGCAGAACAAGATGGCTCGATGTGTGCGCTTCGCAAGATGAGAAGCAACTGTGTGCTGTGTAGCAGCTGCGATGTCATTCACGCATGATAACAGTGTCCCCTGTTCTATACCTACGGAGGGAGACAAAAAGTTACAACGTTTCCCAACAGTTTCTGCCAAGGGCTGCGACTAACGATTATTTTCATTATCGAATAAATCTGCTCATTATTTTCTAGATTAAATCGACTACTGAGAAAATAGTGAAAAATGTCCTTCCTAGTTTTTCAAAGTCCAAGGTGATGTCTTTAAATGTCTAGTTTTGTCAGTCCAAAACCCAAAGACATTCACTTTAATATGATCTAAAACAGTGAAAAGCAGGAAATCTCCATATTTGAGAGGCTGAAAACAGGATTTTCTTCATTTACATTTAAGTGTCTGCTGTAGAAAATGGTCTATGAATCTGACCACTGGTACATGGGTTGTGGTTGTCATGTCCTCATACCTTCCTCTGCCTCTTTTTTTATTATCACCAGGTTAACATGGTTCCGTATCCCAGCGAAAGAAAAGCAGCAGTCATACGTTCGTCCCATCGGTGTCCTGAAAGGGAACCTCATCCTGTCGCCATCCTTTGCTAGAAGCTCTATAGCTTGTCCTCCACTTAGTGTGGAGCACTGTGGGTGTTTTATGAGGGACAAACGTCTTCCCACCTGAATCCGCAAAAAACAATATTCTATTTGTTAATAATCACAAATGGAACATCATGACAACTAACGACATACAAATATCATTGTTAAATGTATATTTTCCCTTGTTGTATAGTGCTGTTTATTAATCTAGATAGTTTTGGTGCGAGTTGCGAGTGTTGCAGATATCGTCCATAGAGATGTCTGCCTTCTCCCCAATGTAATAGAACTAGATGGTGCTCGGCTTACGGTGCTCAAAGCAACAAATAAATACCTTTACAAATAAAACATACAAAAACTCAACAGCAATGTCTCTTTCCAATAGTAGATGCACGCTTCCTTCTGCGGGGTGATACAGTTGGTGGGTGTAGTTCGGTAGATAGAAAATAGTTCCCACATGAAACTGCTCACAACAAGGTCTGTGGATTATCTTAAGTAACCAGGTCATGATTTTTGGAAAGACACATCTCTGTTGAGTTTTTCAAATGTTTTTTTTTCTTTTGCACTTTGAGCACCTTTCAAGCCGAGTGCCATCTAGTTCCATTACATTCAAGAGAAGGCAGACGTCTCTACGTCCGATATCTCTAACACTCGGCCACTCACACCCAAAACATAAATTTTTTTTTTTAAAAACACTACAGGTAAGAGGAAAAATATGTATTTTGGGGTGAACCTTTATGACCTTACTTTATCCAGTGTATCCCCTGGAGCTTCATCCAGAGTGTGACCCAAAAGCAGAAAATCGTCGACTCCTCGAGCCACAGCGAGAAGTGAGTGACCACCAGAAACGAGCAGCACCAGGAAGGGGAAGGCAACAGGCTGGAGCATCCTGACGGTCAGGGCGTGGGCTTCCATATGGTGGATGGGGATGAAAGGCTTGTTGTGCTGCCTCACAAATCTCTGACTGAACTCCAAACCGATGCCCAAGCTCAGGCTCAAGCCGGGCTTCACAGTGGTGGCCACAGCCGAGAGCAATCTCGGGTCCACGTTGCTCCTCTCCAGAGCCTCCTGCACTACACGCTCTATATTTTCTCTGTGGAGCTGCTGTGCCACTGTGGGGATGATGCCCCCAGACCTGCAGCATTAGAGAGGGAAGGAGATATAATTAAAAAGCTTAAAGCAATGACCCTGTTAACTGAATACAGCTCTGACACCCACCTCAGATGGACTTCTTTCTGTGAATGTAGAGACTCTCCCAGTATTTCACCTGCCTCGTCCAGCACAGCAGCTCCAGTCTCATCACAGCTCGTCTCAATGCCCAAAACCAGTCTGGAGCAAGGTGCTTTGAGTGAAGGAGAGCCCCAAAATGTGTGTCGTAACTGGAGCAGCCTGTGCAGACTTTTTACTTTTGTAGGGAACATAGTTGTGACACTTATGTTATCCAGCTGTGAGTTAAAATAGTCAAAAAACTGAGAGTGACCTCACCTCATTTCCCATTGAATTTTAAACTCGTAAATTAAAAAAACGGAGACGAATATGGCAACGGCATCACATTAGCTTTCAGGGAAACGACTCAAAAACAGAAAAAAAGCCACGAAGCCCATCAAGATCCGAGGAGAAAACACAAGTGTACTCAGTGATCATTTGCTCACAAGCGTGTGGGTGCGTCACATGTAAATAATTCCGTACACCGGCAAGTTTGTGACCTTCGATTAAGTACAGACATTTAGACAATAACAAAAATGTGGACAAACATGTCACAATATATATGTCAAAAGTATACTTCTAAATAGCCAATATTTAGAAAAATAAAGCATGGGTCCAAAAATGTGATCATGTATTTGAGGGGACATTTTAGTCAGTTGCACAAGGATGTAAGCATGGAGTCGAGCGGTTGACACTGTGCTTCCTGGACAAACGGTATTTTCATCAAAGTTTTAATGTCGAAAGAGGTAAAGTTGATTTAATGTCACTCAAAATCTAAAATGTGTGCATTTTTAGGTTTGTGTAGGTAGCGACGCTGTGCTGTGTGTTACAAACATGGCGCTGTTTGAGAATATGAAATCTGCCTTTTTCATATAGTGTGCTGTGCTGCCTTCACGGCTACCAGAAATACCGTACTTCTGATTGAAAAAAAAAAACGTAAAAAAAAATAACTAAGGAACAAAGTAGTAAATTGTTGGCAGAGTTGCTGAGCAATTAACTGAAACAGCAAGTATTGTATAAAGGCAACATATTCTTATCATATTTGGTACACTTAAAATGACACGTAACATATTGACATTTCTATGTCGGCATCATAGGCAACCCCGACTTGAGGGATTCGTAGAATAACCACAGAAAAAAAACAGCTGATTAAAGCTTCTTCTTTTTTTCCACTCGACAGTTCCGAAGTACCACAACATTAAAGGCACCAGTGCGTTCATGCGTACGTGATTTTATAATTTGGGATATTTCTGTCGAAGACAAACCAGCACCGGTTCCTATGTGTCAGTGAACTTGTAATGTATGATACAATCTGTTTGACTCCCTGTCGGTACTGCGTTTCTTGTGCTGTAGGCAGAGTGTATGTAAAGGGTTTGAGGAGCTTAAAGTTGCTAATGCTGCGCACATACACGGAAATGCCTCGGATCACATCGTAATAATACTGCTGCGTTTGATGGGAGACGTCCTGTTTGTAGCAGATAGGTGATATTTTTAGCTCGTTAATTAGAAAACCTGTACCTGGCCTGTACGTTTTTAATTCACATTTTAGACGTTTCTGGTAGATTTCAAGTCACCTGTTAGCCACCACCAGGGAGGTTAGCTAGCATTAGCAATCTTTTGACTTGGGTTTTAACAAGCATTTCATGTTGACTTTTCTAAAGGAGGCATGGAACACCCAGCTTGTATTTTGGAGGAATTGAAGCAGTTTGTCGTAAATGATGCCCCACCAACAGTGTATTACATCCCAGATTTCATATCGGAAGATGAGGAGTCCTATCTTCAACAGCAGGTGTATAACTCTCCCAAAACTAAATGGACTCAGCTGTCAGGCAGAAGGCTTCAGAACTGGGGAGGGTTACCACATCCCAAAGGCATGTTGGCAGAAAAGATTCCTGACTGGCTCCAGACGTACTGTGAGAAAATCTCCTCTCTCGGTGCATTCAGTGGGAAAACAGCCAATCATGTGTTGGTGAACGAGTACAAACAAGGGGAAGGGATTATGCCTCACGAAGACGGCCCTCTGTACCACCCTACTGTCACCACCATCAGCCTGGGCTCTCACACCCTCCTCGACTTCTACACGCCTGTCAGCAGCCAGGAGGGCGACGCACCGCAGACGGAGGAGAACCGCTTCCTCTTCTCTCTGCTGGTGAAGCCGCGCAGTCTTCTGATCCTGCAGGATGACATGTACCAGCGTCTCCTCCATGGCATCCGGGCCTGCGGCCAGGACACGCTGACGGACAAGGTGGTAAACCAGTCTGCTGCCGGGGCCCTGCCAGGAGAGACCCTGACCCGAGGCACCCGAGTGTCGCTGACCATACGACACGTGCCCAAAGTTATGAAGACAAAGCTTATACTGGGGAGGAAATGAAGAAAGACTGCACGTTGACCTGATAGCTTGTCATGGTGCTGTGTAGCAAATATCTACAGGAAAAGTGATGCCTTTTTTTAAAATTTGGTATTTTCGGCAGGTGAATGATTAAGTTTTTAAAACTAGGATCAGTTTTTTTTTTTTTTTTTTGATTCTTCATCTTGTTTCAGCACTACATGCATAAAATGGATATAACATTATTTGTTGTGCTTTGTGTATACATTGTTTACTTTATGGATTTATTTAAAGGTTCAAAATGTAAGATATGTCAGAATTTAAACTTAAAACATTAAACAATGAACTAACATTATGAACAGAGTGTGAAGAGGTAACAGTGACGTTATGTTAAAGACGTCTGTGTGTTGTGTTGCAGAGATATCTACTGAAGTTAGCATGCTAACAGCTAGCGCCGCTCCGTCTGGCCTGTAATACCACTTGTTCCTCTAGAGGTGATAGTGAGTCAGTGTAGCTCCAGTCTGCCTCGGTACAGAGGGAGAAGAAGTACAGCTGCCTGACTGTAAATATTACAGCCATGTTCCGTGTCTGTTTTTATAGTTTTGTTTATTAGATTACATTCAAAGTGGCAAAAACAGGAAAACCACCCGCATCACCTCGCTTTGCCCTCACAGCTGCCAGGAGTTTCGCTGTTGGCAGCCCCGGGAAAGGACGTAGCTTCAGTTAGCTGGAGTTCAGCCACAGCACCGGGGAGCTGCAGCCTCCCTGTTGCTGCTGTTACACAGGTCCAGCAGCCCGCTGTGATCGCAGGGCTGGTTCTTGTTCTGGCTGAGCTCAAGTCTCTTCAGCCGCTGACGGAGGCTCCATCTGACGGAGGCGGCTGCCGAGTATGATCAGGTCGTTTTCTAGTTTCTGTCACTTTCGATTTAGTCCAATAAACAACGTAACACAGGCTACAGCCCCGGTTACCATTAGTGTCCTAGTAAACGCGGATGAATAAGCCCCACGTGAAGATTGTCACACAGCAGTGGGGTTTTTCAGAGTTTCAGCAGTTTGATCGAATTTTGGTATTCTTGCCCACTGACTGACTGACAGGCATTACACAGGAGTAAATGCAATACATAATATAAAGAATAAATTAGAATACAATAAATATGGCAAACTACTACAACTATAATATAAACATTAGAGATCGTATGGATGCAGTTTAGAGGTGAACTACGGCCTCCTATTTCTTACACATTGAAACTTTAACGGTCCAACACTCACTGTCCATCAGAGAGCACCAACAATGTTGTCTTTAATATGTCCCTAAAATGTCCTAATAATAAAATATATGGGTGATACATTCTAAGATGTTCTTTTTAAGTTATGTTGTAGATATCAATTTTGGACTCAAATCGGTTGGGTTCTACTATAAATCCACTTTACTTCAACTAAGCATGCAAATATAATTCATGTTGCAGTTGACATGGATAGAAAATGTATTTTACTTAAATTACTAATAACTAAAGATCTCCCTTAACCACAGTATAGGATTTATTACAAGTTCACTGTTATCTTTGAAGTTAGCCTGGTTATGTTTTGAGTAAGAACATCTGCCTGGACTGTTGGGACACAACCTGCCAGCTGATGCCTGTTAAAGGAACACTTCACATAGTTTTTCTGTTAAACGTGGCCCCCATTTTCTTCAAATCATCAAGAATTTTCCGTTTTTTAAATTTTTTTTATTCTTCATACACTGTGAAGGCACGTGAGAAAAAAAAAAAAGTTTTATTCAAGATAACTCTGTTTAACAAATGTCATGTTGTGGGTGAAGTATTCCTTTAAGGAAATCTGATAATGCAAAGACCTTTCGGGCTAAAGCTGTCGTATTGCGTTGATTAGTTTCTGTCCAGAACAACTGAAAGGCTTTGTCATCATGTGCTCTGTCCTGAAAATGCACTGACTGTTTCACTTTGGTGTGAAATCATATTTCACAGGAGAACACCAAAACAATGGAGCCACAGACGAAACGCTGGAAAGGCTCCGAGTGCGACTCGGACTCCTGGGCAGCTTATCCTGTACTGTCAGATGAGCAGTCACAAGACGTCGAGCTGATAGAGGCGTTTGCTGCACCCATTGTCAACAAGAAAGAGACCTCTCGACTTCTCCGCGAGCTGAGCAGCCTCTACCCGATGAACGGCCTTCAGCACATCAAGAGGGTGCGGGCGGTGAAGGAGAAGGGCAGCTCTCATCCTCTGGAAGTCCTTGTGTGCCTCGTCTGCGACGCACCAGACATGAAGGTGGTAACCATTGACTCTCTACTCCCCTCAGAGGGAGTGAGACGTGACTCTTTAGGTGAGCCTTTTTTGGTTATGGTCCCTGCACGTCCCCCCTTGACCCGACCCCAGTTTGAGCTGGCGAGCAAACACTGGCCCACCTCCTTTCATGAGGACAAACAGGTGACCGTCGCCCTGAGAGGAGAGCTCTTCAGTCCGTCTCAGAAAGCCAGGATGCACATGTACATGACGTCGGCTTTGACTGCTGCCAAAGCAGGGGTTGAGTTGGGAATGGAGCCAGTGGGGGCTGTGGTGGTCGACCCGGCAACGGAGAGAATCCTTGCAGTGGGCCATGACTGCAGAGGCGACCATCCCCTTCATCACGCGGTCATGGTCTGCATTGACCTCGTGGCACGGAGCCAGGGCGGCGGATGTTATTCTTTTGACAGATACCCCGCTTGCCGATTTACTTCACCAACCTCGGACACCTTTCAAAGGGTTCCTGGTGCAGAGGCGAGCTCTCAGCCGTACATATGCACCGGGTACGACCTCTACGTGTCCCGAGAACCTTGTGTCATGTGTGCCATGGCGCTGGTCCACTCCCGGGTAGGCCGTGTCTTCTATGGGACTGCCTCTGCTGACGGGGCCCTAGGGACCAAATATAGAATCCACTCGCAGAAAGATTTGAACCATCACTTTGAGGTTTACAAAGGAGTGTTGGCCAAGCAGTGTGAGGATCTGAAGGGTCTGGGCAACCAAAGAGGAAGTTTACAGGAAAGTAGATAATTAACATATAAGTTTCATTTGTGGCTCTCGAGCTGTCACAGGTGTAACTACAGGAATAAACCTTTGTTTTACATAAGCGTTTCTTTTAAATAAAGTTTTTAATCTTTTGCTCGTTGTTGTATTGATAGCCTGTGTAGATGAAAAGCAATAAGAAGGTTCCCACCATGGTGCTGCCTTTCCTTTGTCATTTAAAGAGAGGAGTCGGTGACATTGAAACCTGACTTTTTTTTAAAAAAAATTTTATTTTTGTGGACAATTGCCGTAACTTTCTGTTAAGTCTTCGAGCATAGGTGTAGATTGTGTGCCTCCTCAAGTGACTTAACTTTGTGTCTTGTGAATCTGAAAGTATCCAGCAACTTGCAAAACATTTGTTTTATGCATTTTTATTTTGGTTCCCAAGTTGTCATGTTATTCCTGCACAATTAGTTGTAATACTCTATCATCTGTTTTACTGCTGTTAGGCCTTTCCAGATAAACCTGAGGCTGCCAATGTTACTTCTCGTGTCAAAATTGGTTTCCACCACAGCTGAGCGTTCTACTGATCGTCCACTTTATTATGCTCACATCAAAGGTGGGCTGTGACTTTGTTCAGTATTTAGCTTTAAAGCAAACCATGTGTAAAAGTCCCTAATAATCTGAGAGAATCCTCAAATCAACTCATTTTTGCTTTATGTAAAGTACCCCAAAAACCTCCAATACATTCCTGACATTACATAAACTGTAGGAACCATGCAATGCACAACCATGAGATTTGAAATCCTTGAGGGCACAAACATTTTAATAAGATTAAGAACAAGATATATCAAGAGCTATGGGCTATGGCCAAACAAAGCAGGACTAGCTGCCTTGATGATAGCAAAAAGTCATAATCTAAAGAGCAGCTACATGAATGGATCAGAAAGATACTGTAGACCTCCCTCAGTAAACACTTAACCAGACAACAATTTCTCTCAGTTCTACACACAGAACTTTTTCTTTAACATACAGGACTTGACATTCACAAAAACACCTGTACAATGAAAAAAGCTTGCCCTGTTTTGATTGAGTTACAAATGACAAATGATTCACATACCAAGGAAACTGTGCAAATAAAGAGTATGATTCCATTCTTCACTCAGCATGAAAAGTTTGACACCCATTACAAAATGAGAGTGTACCAATAAAACGACAAGCCACTGGCCCCTAACCCTTAGGAAGTAAACATCTTTGAAAAATACATTTGGGACTTCGTTGTGGCTATAAACAGACTCATACTCACAATTTGTGTTACCATGTGAATTGAGGGCAAAAAAAAAAAGAAACAAATAAACTCAACCAAAAGCCTCACTGATGCCTGGGCCAGCCCAGGTCTATGCAGGCCAAAAATACATCATTAAATATTCACATAAGTTAGTAATGCATATGGCATCCTGTCATCTACAAACCTACTCCTGCTTTTCTTTTAAAACATTTCATCTTAAACCTGATATATCTAAACGACGACAGTGACGTTTACACAAACTATACGACTCAGCACACGCATCGGAGATACAGACACAGGAATTAACTTCAGTTGCTCTGAAGCACAGCATTTATAATAACTTAATACTTGTTGATGCCGAAAATTCTCACTCCGTGTAGTTGTGGCAGTTTGGGGATCAGGACGCTCAAAAGGGAGGCAGTGTTTATGACAAAGTGTGTTGTGTCATACTTTGTGTAGAAACTTGCCAGGAAGTATCTGTGGAGCAAAACAGATGGGTTAATTAAAAAAAGAAACCATGAAATCCCTCAGCAAGACAAAACAAGTGTGCAGAACAATTGTCTTTCTATGACTGCTCCACAACATTTAAATGTACAATATGTCATTTTCTGCCGCAAGCGGTCTCAATAACAAGATAATAACAAAAGACAAGCGTTTGGTGATGTCATGAAGTCGCATGGGATCATGGGAGTTGTTGTCTTCACCACCTTTACCGTCATTCCAATCAGCTTCTCCTGATTAGGATTTGTTCATCGTTCAGGAGGTTTTTACCGGGAGCAGAATTATCTGCAGCGGTCTCCTCCTCTTCAAAACAAACAGACTAGGTCATAAAAAGCGGTGAAAACACCAAATAAAGCAGTTTCACATTAAAACTCAGTGTTTCTCCGACGCCGTTTGGCAGACAAAGGCGACTGCGAGCCGGGCTGCCACTAACGTTTGCTTGTTTCTCTGATAACTTAAGATCCAGGCGTCCAATGACTAAAATCCTTCATCCAGTTAAAATGTAGTTAAAAACGACAAAGATCTAAAAAAGTGAATCGCAAAAAATGTGGCCAAAACTGGATTAAAAGTCAATTCAGGACAGCTTCTGGCAGACAACCACAACGCTGATGCATTCAAAAGGGGATACAACGCCATTATAGGCGACCAAATGAAAACCTTGATTAAAATTTTGGATTCCTCTGTTGGAAACATTTGGGATAATGTAAGTACACAAGTCAACAACTTATATAACATAGGTCTAGTGGTTCTTTGACATTTTAATGCAGAAATGTTACATATTATTCATTTAATGCTGTTGTCATGATTAACATTTTTAGAGATGATGAAATGCTTTCTCTTATGTTTGGAAGTCAGTGGGAATGACCCAGGTTTTGATAAAACTATAAATGTTTCCTATATGTCTAAATCAGTGTAAAGACAGAATCATATGATATTTAATACATACAGAATGATTGGGGAGATGGTGAAGAACTTTCTAGATGAAGTGAACTGCACGCCGTAGTCAAGCTGTTCCCAATGTGTAAGAAGTCTGGCTTTTCCTTGGTCGGGGGTCTCAAAAGGTGTTCCTTTCACTGCATGCATAAAGACATACATTCCCTGTAGAGACAAGAACACAGCTTGTAGTGCAGTGCCGGCAGTCTGTAAAGAACAAGACCATAGCAGGCTGTTCTTTCTGTTTTCATCGTGTGTCCTTCATTATAACTTAGAACATTTTTGGAAAAGGTTAAAGAGCAGTTAGACCATTTATCTTAGACCAACACAAAAGAACCAACACAGCTGGTGCTTGATATATATATATATATATATATATATATATATATATATATATATATGTTCACATTCAAGAGAGAAAAAATAAAAAAGGATAGGATGATGCAGATTTATTGCTAAATTAGCTATCTCAGGAATGACACTCATTTCCAATTACATGCCTCTATTTCAAAATGCAAGAATGCAGCTTTAAATGGAAAACCTGCAATACAGAGGGCAAAAGAATACAACTAAATTGCTGACTTACGGCCAAGGCCTAATCAGCACACTGCAGTTGTATTGTATGGAAAACAATAGGCTATAGTTGACCTTAGCCGTTACTGTTAATAGCCTCCCGTATTGGCTGCTGATACACAATCCTTGTAAACTGCTTTGAGCTTGCACTACTTGATGATGTCACACACACGTGGACTTTGTTTCTTTATTTGAGGCCAGCCATGCAACAAAGAAAGGTCAGTTTTGCCTACAGACCCTATGTGGAGTGGGGAAATGATCATAATAGGTCACAAGGACAACCTTCCCAAAATAGAGCATATCTCAACAACACACACAAGCACAGGCAAAGCAGAAGGTAACAGACACCAGGCTGTTTGGCTAAGCATGCATGCAAGATTCATTTGGCTTGTGAGACTACAACTGACTCGTTGTATTCAAAATGTTATCTAAAACACCCTACAAAAAATGATTCATTGTTTTGAAGAGCGATTTGACAATAATCTGAAAGGCCTAGTTTGTTGGCTTGGCGTGGTGAGCAGCAGTGACAGTGAGAAAATGTGACTTACAAAGTTGTGTATGACATTCGTTAGAGTCCACACCACTTGCACACTGAAGAAAGGAATGCTCAAGAGCACAATGTGAAGTATTCCAACACCAAGCGCATAGGTCAGCCAGATCCCTCGACTGTTCATGACCCGGGTATTTGGGTTCACCTCACTGTGTGCCACACCCACATTCATTCTGGTCTGTAAACAGAAAAAATATATATATATCAACAAATCAATACTTATGGCCACATTTGTACTTTTTCTTTCCTTCCCCCTAATGTTAATAAAGAGTAAACTGTCAGAATTGGCTGTCTTGCTTATCAATGGGGTCAACAATGTTTTTACTTAAATACATTTGAAGATTAAACTGTACTATTTTCTCCCCATGTTCTTTTCTACTGTGCTATAAAAACAACATGTGTGGCCTTTCGCAAGTTCTTCAAGAGTTTAAAATGTTAGATCAATGGCTGAGGCAATATCCATTAATCAGATTTTGACACAAGAACTATAACTGTTGTATAAGCTCTGAATCCCACAATCCTGTAACACTTAAGGAGCTCTGAAATGTCAAATATACTAAATAAAATAAATAATACACACTACCTGCAGGGGACAGTAGAAGGGCATCATTCACAATTTTCTATATGGTATACCTTTATTTGAAGAGGCGCAGTTTGCTACCTAAAAGGACATTGTAGCACTATGCACTCCTGCAAGACTAAATGTGATAACAAAAATAGCAGATTGCGATTTTATTGAACTTTACCCTCTGGCACGCTTTCAGCTGCCATACTGGATTAAAGATAATGCACAGAGTTTACATTCAAAGTTATTAAAGGCTATGATGACTTCCTTCTACATTCCCAAAAAGGCCCGGTGCATGCCAACATTCAGCGGTCAGTGTCATTATTTTACCAGCCAGATTACATGTTGACATCTGGAAACTGTTTAAAACATATGTATACACCACAGTGAATGAATCGACTAGATCTTAATGATTTTCGAACACATCTAAGTTTATGTCTAACATTACACGAGCCCTAACATTTAACCAAATGACTGTCCATAATTACCCTGGTATGACATGAAGCTATCTGCTACATTTGTGATACTGGGGCTCATAGCAGTCGGCAGAGATTTAAAATTGATACATTAAGTAATAGATACATCTACAGATCTGAGAACATAACTGATGTCAAGAACGATTACTTGTAGAAAGTATGCATCTGCCACGATATGGAATAATAGACAACTGGAAAGAATAATTCGACAAGATTTGACTAAAATATTACGTACTTTGGTGCTAAACCATTGTCACTGATGTAGTCTATTCGCCGATTACTTTTAGTAGCAATAGCAAACTGCAACGACTGTTAAAATACCTTTAGCTAAACAAAATGATGACACTTCTTAGTGACTTAGTGTAAACTGATGTTATCTACACTTTCATGTCTGTCTTGCCTTGTCAAGTAGACGTGTAAACATGAGACGTCCCTTGACTTGGAAATGTTTTCGTCTCCAGTACATAGCCCGGACCAAACCACCTCTATTCTAAACCAAGTTGTTCAGCGTCACTGCCTAAATAAGAAACAGTAAGACACGTTATGTGGTTAAAAGTGTAACATTGAACACTCACACAGCCAGCGTTGCAAACTTACGGGTAGTAGCGAGCAGTGGAGGTATTTATAGAAACAAACTGCTATGGAGAGAAATGGTTTATCTCCTTGTTGATGTGTGCAGTTCACGAGCGCAGACAGCACGTCGTAGACAGCGAAGAGCGGAAGTAGTGAGGTGGTACTGAGGCCCGGGGTTGACTTCTCAGGCTGTGTCCCACCCCCCAACCAGTTATACGAACCTGGTGGTTATAGTGAGGTTTAGATTACACGTGTTTGGAATGAGCGTTAGTGGGAGAGGTTGGTTCTGTTTGGTTTTGGTATGGCAATTCTACCAAAAGCTAACACAAACCTGTTAGCTTGCACTCAGGGTAAAGTTTTGCCCATGTTTCCCAAACCCGCCCATGTGTCACTTCTAGCCAATCAACGTGGACTGAAGGGGGCGGGAATCAGGCCGTTTCCGCCGTGTAGCTCGTGCCTGTTGTTTATGACATATTCAACCGGGTCTGCAGTCAAAAGTACTCGTCAGTAAGTCCGTATTTAACCTCATTATCTGGCTATTTATTAACGTTAATATTAAGCTTATGACTTTGTAAACTTGCCACGTAAGTTTGCACGAAATTTGGGTTTTAATTGTAAGTTAATGAGTCAAAGCAAAGTAAAATGAATTGCAGAGCAGTTAAGTTAGCTAACGTTGACCTTAGTAAAGTTAACCTAACGCTACTGTAAAACGCCTTTCAACTATTTTATTAAGATGCTCACCGTGACATGACGTTTCTCTTTTAAATTGAATTGTTTCTGACTAAATGATGTCTTAGCTGAAAGAAGATAACTTGAGTGTTTTGTCAAGCTGTAAACTGGCATTTGCTCTGTCTGCCGCTCACAGGTAACGTAAACGTAGCTGAAGTAACGTTATTCCTATCGGGTGACATTGTGGTGTCATGGTGTATACTGTGACTCGCGTTAATCCAATATTACTAGTACTAATTGCAATTGGAAATGGGTAATCAATTATCTGTAATGGAATACATTTCTTTCAGTGACCTGGTATTTCATAGGTCATGGTAACTGGAAGCACTTATTTGTAAAATTCAAATATGATTTTAATGATTAACAGCAATACATCAGTAGAAATCCAGAAATAAATCTGTTTCAATCAAGATCAAGCTTGCTAATGAATACAAATGGACAATGAGACACATTTGTTTGCCTCGCGTAATGTTTTTAGGCTACAGTGTGTTTCCTGCCATTGTCAATGCTGTGATTGTTGTCGACATCACAGGTTTGCACTCATGCCCATGCCTGTATTTTAATTGATATGAATGAAACTTGTTTAACATTTCTTTGGAGTTTTGGTAAGACCAGTTGGACTCTGGGCTCAGAGACACTTTTGCACCCTTCTGAAAAAAATAACAATAACAACCATGTGTAGTGTTTAATGGCCTGTTCGTATCTATGGCACTTATCAATCTATGTGTGTAACCCTGAGCAGGAGACATCTGTGTTTAAATGTTTTTTCCTTACATTTCATGGTTTAATTTCTACATTAAAATTCTGGTTCATGGAAGTGTTTTGTCTCACTAAAATCTTTTTTAAAAATGTCAAGGTTCGCTACACCCCTATGTCATGCTGTTGTTGTGACACCATAACACTCAGAGGTACCAAACTAAAACCAGACTTTTCTACCACAGGTACCTGAAATCATGAAGCAGCTGCCTCCAGATACTGTGCGGCTGCTGTCCAGCTCCCAGGTCATCACCTCTGTGGTGAACGTTGTGAAAGAGTTGATGGAAAATTCCCTTGATGCTGGGGCTTCAAGCCTTGACGTTAAACTGGTACAGTCTCTAAATGACAGACTTTGAATTAAGGACAAATGCATTTTGAAAATATGATGAATTGTCTATCGGAGAATTTGTCGCAATAGCATCAGTAGACTTTAGAAATACAGGTGGTGCACTGTATACATGAGTGCATCTGATTTTGCTTCTCAGGACTTTGTAACTATATTAAGTTATTTCTTGGACCTGATCTGAGTGTAAAAAGTTATCCCTCAGACTTTGAGAGCTGTGTTTCTTTGATACTGCAGAAGTAGACTTTAACTTTTCAGATTTGCTTTTTGGTAGGTATAATCACCCTTGTCAATTGGTGTTTTCTTGTGTATTTAAAGATATTAATGGAGAGTAGCTTTACTTATCCTGCAGGTAAAACTGTGCTTTGAGATCTTCACAACTCACAGTACTGATTTTGATTTCCCCTCCAGTTGCACATGCAGTTTGCAGTATTATTGAATTTCACATTGCAGGAAAACTACGGTTTGGACCGGACAGAAGTGCGGGACAACGGCCATGGAATCAAGGCTGCAGATACTCCTGTGATGGCCGTGACACATTTCACTTCAAAGATCTGTAGCCACGAGGACCTGGAGCGACTGGAGACATACGGCTTCAGAGGAGAGGCACTGGGATCCATCTGTGCCGTGGCCGAGGTGACAACTATTTAACATCTGAAGTTATTAAATTACAATCACACCAAAAGAAGGCAAATTGTACAGAATTATCTGAAGTTATACACGTTGATTTATAAGTTTGCAGAGCAAATAAAAAAATTCACGAAAAAGAAAATAATTCTCACTCCTGCGTGCATTTATAATATTTTACATATATTATGTACTCTTTGATTTATCAGTATATATTAGGAATAACAAATAAATCCTGTTTTTTACAGCATATAAACTGGGATGGTTGTATGATGTTTTGTTGTACTCTTTCCTTTTTAGGTGGCTGTCATCACGAAGACAGAAGAGGATGACATCAGCACCCAGTACACGCTTAACTTCACAGGGGAGATTGTTTCACAGAAGCCGTCTCACTTAGGTCAAGGCAAGGCACCAATATTTAAATCAATCTTGTAGTGAGCAACATAAATCAAGGACTGCTTCATATAATGAAATGGTAAAGTGGAACGTTGAAGTTGTAGTCACTAGGGGTGTAAATCTTTAGGTATCTCACAATTTGAGTCAATTTCGATTCTTGTGGTCACTAATCGATTCAAAATGGATTCTGGATTCTAATTTCAGGATCTACTCTAGCCTGCTGTACGTTCACTAGTAAAGGCTGTGTAGCAAAATATGGTATGACAGCAGAGTGAAGTTTGTATAAGACTATGGAGTTTTTCTATTTGAAAAAGTTATATCAACTGATTGAGATAATGTAAACATACAAAGGGAAAGCTAAGACAAAAGGGAACATTTATTCACGGTAAACATGCACAAAGAAACATTTTTACTAAAAAATGCTGCCTGTTGCTTTTTTTCCCTCAGAAACTTGCCAATTTCAAAAATAAATTGTGCACAAGCCCTTAACCAGTGTCCAGTTAGAGCTAGTCTACCTGAGTCCTTTAGCCTTGTTGCAGGAAAAATACATCTTATGTCAAAAGCTGTCGCACACCTCTGCTCTTTGTGTTTTACAGGTACAACTGTGAGTGTACTGAAGCTTTTCAAGAATCTTCCGGTGAGACGGCAGTATTATTCCTCTACCAAGAAGTGTAAGGAGGAACTGAAGAAAGTGCACGACCTGCTAATGGCCTACGCCATTATAAAACCCAACTTGAGGCTCACACTCATTCACAATAAGGTCTGTAGCTCCTTCCTTTGTTAGATATCAATTAGTAAAGAAAAACTACTCTGATGACATTCACTGGTGACTAATCTGAAGTTAATGCCAGCTTTTAGTCAGCAGCATACAAATGCATGCATATGCATAATATATACAAACAACAATTTTATTTTTTATTTACCAAGCAGTCTTTTTAAGAGATCTGCAACCTAAAGTTGAGTATCAAACACTGATCTCCTGTGGGTTTGAAAGGTGACTGTTAAAGGTTTGCGGTTTGGTACATAATTGATAAAGGCAGTTTTGGTTTTCAGCTTGGTTTCATGTCAGTTGCAATGGATTTTTTTATGTGGAAAAAAAACAAATCAAAATGTCCTTAGAATAGTTTCAAACCAATCCTGCAGCATAAATCATGTTTTACCTGTCAAGGAAAAAAACGGAAGGTTGTGAGTTCAATACCAGGCTGCCACCATTGAGCTCCTGAGCAAGGCACTTAGCCCCGAGCTGCTCCAGGGGACTGTCCCTGTAGTTAGTTCACTATAAGTCGCTCTGGATAAGAGCATCTGCTAAATGACCTGTAATGTATGTAATGTAATCCGCTTAATCGGTATGTTTCACGCAGTCATCGTTTCCTCAAACGATGTATGTTTCAAGCAGTCATCGTTTCCTCAAACGATGACTGCTTCCACTGCTATGTCCTTCCCAGAGCTACGCTGCTGGCTGTGTCTTAGAGCGTAGAGATGGACAGCAGTAGTGGATTATGGTTCAACAGAGGGGTGAGAAGTTTCTGTGGACGTTGCAGTGCGTCTTGTCTGCCGTGACAACTTGTCACCTTTTTGGAATCCACATAAGCTGATAAAAGCATATCTGCCGTTCTTTATGCAGGATGAAATAACAAACTTTTAATAGTCACCTTTGAAGTATGCAGTAACGTGTAGGATATCGAGCCAATGGGGAAAAAACACATTGAGGTTTAGTGGTAATGGAGTCCTGCTCATATTGTGTGTCTTCCTCTACGCACAGCAACCACTAGGTGTCCTCATTAGTCTTCAAATGACTGTCCCAGCATCACTGGCTCAAAATCGGCCTCAGTTTTTGTTAATATGCCATGTATTTACAGTATAGTGGCGTTAATTGACGACATTAACAATGTGTAAATGCACTGAGAACCCATGTAAGATTTAATGTAATGTAAAATTAGTTATGCTAGATTTATAGAGAAGTTCATTGGCCCTCAACATTTTGATGGTGCTGCTACTACTAATAAAAAAATGTTTTCCAGCTAAATAATGTATAAAGAGAACAGCAAAAATAAAGTGTGAGGGTCAACTATTAACTGTACATGAAATACAAATGGTCTGCTTTAGTGTT
>CALSBV010011748.1:2364320-2395515 GCA_943590825.1 Bovichtus diacanthus
AATGTAGATACGGAGTACCATCTTGTTCTCAATGTACATGCAAAGAACATGTTGAGATGTAAGTATTCCTAATATATTTTTATATATATATATATTTTTATATATATATATTATTTTTTTTTTATATATATATATTTATTTATTCTAGGAATACTTACATCTCAACATGTTCTTTGCATGTACAGTGGGAACAAGATGGTACTCCGTATCTACATTTTTATTTTAAAATATACTGTTATATGTTCTAAGTAGACAACAGATGGAAGCTTAGCAGCTTTGCTACTCAGGATAAAGGAAACATGCAAGAATGTTATCAACAGGCACAACATTGTAAAAAAAAAAAAAAAAAAAAAAAAAACAGATTTGCCAGATGTGTGAGAGGTCTGTATTATTTAGTGATGAAGGCATTTAGGTGTTTGGTGGATTTAGATGTCTCGTTTTTAAATGGCACATTTTAGTGTGAAGCAAATCTTAACTACATTTCGAAATGTAGCCATTTAAATCCTGTTAAAACAAATATAGAGATGCCCCTTTTTTTTGCCTTGCATACCGATGCTTGCGGAGCCATATCGCAGATACAAGGCCGATACAGATCGTTTTTTGTTGTTTTGTTATAGCAGCCGGTACACAAGGCTCCAGACCAACTTTTTTCCCCACCGTTTTTGGAACTGTCCTGAAAAATTATTTCAACCATTATGAAGTCAGTGTTAAACGTCAAAAATTCTAAATGTTATCCTTTACTTTGCTATTGTCATCTATAGTGATTATTTGCATAAATACGACACAATTCAAATGATTAGCAAATAAAGTATTTGCTTTGATTAAAAAAAAAAAAAAAAAAAAAAAAAAAACTTTTTAAATTTTTTATTATGTATTTTAAGCTGCTTAGAGCTAGTGTTAGGAAGTTAAACAGGTAATGATTCTCTCTCGATTATATGTTTTATATTGCTGTGAAAACAACTGGATTTATTCAAGTTTCTTGCCAAAAACTATATTTTACAACATTACATTTTAACACATCATGATAAGTTTATATTTTACCTTCGCCCAATACTTATTTTAACTGAATAGAGATTGAACGCATCATAATGTAACTCTCGGGAACCTCTGTTAACGTTAATGATGCTTCCTTTTTTAGCTAACCATAATTGTGCTGCCCTCCTACCAACTTCGACATGGATTTGTTTTCAATTGAGCGTTATCAGGGTCAAAAAATGGAAATCTCGCTATCACATATGTTTACTAAAATCGAGGCATCCCTAAAGAAATACCATACATAACCAAGACATTAAAGGGGTAATCCAGCAATTAAGTGTTGCACTTCCATAAAGTTGGGGGACTGAGAAGAGACAGGTTAAATTAAGATTGGTCAAAATCAAAGCAGCAGTGGCAGAGATATCCTGACTTTTAGTTCCTAGTACTTTAATGTATGTGCTAGGTTCTAACAATGCTGGCTTTTTAGAAAAAAGTTAAATGTCAAACTCAATTCAAGATAACCTGATGACATTATTAGGGTTATTTTTTCTCAAAGTTTGGAGGGCCACAGAAGTGATTTTACAAGAGTTTTTTTGCAGATTTAGTATTATTCCTTTGTGACGAGTAAACTGAACTTCATGTGTAAAATCGGTGTACTGCCTCTTTTAATTTAACTCAGTTTAAACCGAGGCGCTTGGGCATGTTTTTGTTCTACAAATCTACAAATCGGTGCATGCTGGGATGTCAACTTGGAATAGATTTCAAAGGGGGTTGTCACTACTGTTGTAACTCTAAAAGACTTGGTTGAACTCTGCAGGTATGAGGAGAAGGCAAAAAAACACCTGGAGCACCACGACCAAAGGACCAAGTTGGCTTCTGCTGAAGGCCCCAGAGACACGAGCGTGAGCACCCTGAGGAGCCATGCACAGGGCCAGAAACGCAAGGCCCCACTGTCCAACCAGCAGCTGCTGGACGAGCTCTTCTCTGCACAGTCCCAAAAGAAGATGAGGAACCCCGCACCAAAGCCCTCCCAGCCCCTCCCCTGCAGCGTAGCTGCCCTTCGGCTGCAGCTTCATCGCCTTTCATCCCAGAGCAGCGCAGTGCCACAGGGCCTCCGTCTTGTAAACCGGCTGGCCTCTCAGAGCGCCTGGGTCATTTTATGTGGTCAGAGGCTCATGTTGTTAAACCCATTTCGAGTGGAGGAAGCCTTGCTGTTTAAGAGACTCCTGGAGAATAATATACTTCCAGCAGTGAGTCTGCAGAACCCTATACCGTTAACAGATGGGTAACGTATCCCTCACTTCTAACCAGCAAAATGTCGAGCCACACAGTTGTTTTCCTTGTGGAAAAATGCACACTCATCCAATTTCTTTACATATGTATATGTTTGAGACTATTTTTATGACAAACAAATCCTAATCCTTTATTTCTATTTCGGCTTTTCTAATGTCTGAATATATACTGTTTGTTAAACATCTCCTTGTCTCTCTTTTATAGAAGTCTCGGGGGAGCTGAATATACTGAGGCTTTGTGCAACATGGAGAAACAAAGCCCTGAGCTACACGGAGGGGCCCTCTTCTCGGATCCCAGGCTTGTAGCTAATGGCTTTAAAATCCAACTCATTCCAGGTATATTGTAAATAAAAATTATATTCTAATATGATTGAACATTAATTTGCTAATAGTGTCCCTCTGAACTGATTAAAAATAGTCCTTTTAACAGTCTAAAATGAACCCAATCAAAATAAAAAAAGCCTTTCTTATTTTCTTGAGTCCCAAATATTGGAGCCATTTGCCATCATTTAATGTCATAGTTCAACAGTCACTTGGAAATGTCAAACATACAGTTCTAGGTAACTGGATTACAGGCAATCATTTCTGACAGAGTTTCTGTGTATCGGATTAGTCCTGGATAAATATTCCTATTCCTTCAACAAATTTGTCCATGATTAAATAGAGAAGTAAATCATCAGAGCACTGACAGACAGTTCCAAACCACCTGGTATGTTTTTTTGTCATTAAAAGTTTTGTTTTTTACAATGGACCATGACCAGTGTAGTAATAACTTTGACACGTTACTTTGACTTTAACATAATCACACAGCATATTATGTTCATTGAACACAGCATCTTTATTCGTACACATGTTTTATCTCTGATATAAGCACATATTTTGACAATGAACACACTAAGAAATTAGTCATATTAACCAATAATCTGTTCACTGTAAACAACCAGTTAGTATATTGAAGCTAGTGTAAGATATGCATATATTTGTTCAGAAAACATAATTTATTTAAAGAGGAGATCACACTTCTAGATTGACAGATTGTTCTGAGAATTACAGTAGTGTAGTTCAATCATGTGATAAATTAAGACTGTAACTGTAAGGGTAATGTAAATGATAGAGGTAATGTAAAAATAAACCAGAATAACTCCAATTAAACTTGTTTTTGCCAGCTTCTTCATCATTATTGTGACATTATTTCTCTGTTCGCTTGCACAGTGTCCCGTGAGTGTTGGTTGTTTTTGTTGCTGGAACGGCTCACCTCAGTTGACATTGGCTCTCTGCCTGACAGAGTGGTCTCACAGTGGGTTTGTACCCCAGCGTGCAGGTGATGAGAATGGTTGCCCTTTAAGAAATTCGAGGAATTTTCATTTGCCACTGCCAGCCTCGGTGGCTGGGCATGGCACTGAAGGTAGCGGCACATATAAGATGGTTCCATTGCACAATCTCTGCGGCACATCGTCTCCTTTTGTTAGGATAATCAGAAATGAGTCATGTTGTTCATTTTTCAAAACTGTACAATGTTCATTCTGCAGATAGTCATTTTGAAATTGTTTTTAAAATGTTGTATTGAGTTAAATATGCTATAATTACAATAAGTAAATGTGTTACTGTTAGTTATTGCTCTCTACATACATTTTTAATGGCAAGTGTACTAAACTATGCACAGGCAACACAAACAGAAATATTTATAAAATATTATAACTGCCTCTCCAGTTCATTTTGCATCCAAAGTTGTGTATCGGAAATATAAATTGTGCATGATTTGCAGTATTTCCTCATGAAATGAGAAGCTATCATTCTTCCACCCTACAAGACAACTTCCTTCCAGTCTGCTGGGGCTTCTATTAGTCATTTAACACTCCATTTGGCTCTTCGCTTGTTTGACTTGGTCATCACTCCAGCTGTAAACCACAATATTTATTTATTATTCTTTCCTGGAGATAGTAGTGGCGTCTGGAGTATATTAATCCTTGTTTTCTGCTTATTTTGGCCAGGCCTAATGTCAGTGGAGAGACATCTGGAAGTGACGGCAATGGCAGACTGCGTGCCTTTCCTCGGTGTGGAGGACCTCAGGGAGATCCTGACTGCAGTTCTTCACAGGAAGGCTAAGACTGTGCAAGAGTGCCGGCCACTTAAAGTCACAAACTACCTACAAGTGAGAGATGCTATGAATGAAGATTACCAATGGTGTTACTGTTGTTTGTTTGTGTTATTATTAACTATCTGAATTGCAACTCACAGGGTGAAGCAGTACGACTTGCCCGTCAGTTACCTACAAATTTATCTCGGGGAGATGTGGAGGAAACCCTTCTACGGATGGATCAGCAGCTCGGAGAGAGCAGCCGGGCCTGCATCCATGGACGACCATTTCTCCAGCACCTATCTGACATTCCTACTACAGACCAGGAAGCTAAAGCTCTGCTGAGGCCTTTAGAGCTTTAAGAAGAAGACACCTTTTATAAAAAAAAGTCTTTACAAAAATCACAGCAGTACAATATCTATGGAACAGCTGTCTTATTTTAATGCAGCTGATTATCTTCAATGTAAGCTACCTGATTTGTTTCCATTCTGCTCAAATGACGTCCAACATTGTTACAAACGGAACATAAAAATAAACATTTTTTCCACATTTTATGCTTTGATCAACCTTTAATTTTCATTTTGTTTATGCATTTCACAATATATAACATAACATTTAATTTGACATAATTACTGAAGCCAAACTGTTATCATTTCTCTGTGATGAACAAATAATCACAGTTTAGAATGTGGACTCTGATTTTCACAGAGCATTAAAAGAAAGGTCTTATCTGCGCTGTGAAAGGACGCAGGCTAGAATCCTTTGACTGGCTCAGAAAGTCTTGAGTAATGTAAACAGGTAATGTTCTCTAAGCATCCACTGTTGGAGCAATTCACTTAATACGTTGTTAATGAGTGGCCGACGTTTTACTCACAATGTGAATGTACAGTGTGATAGTGTTGAAATGGCCAAACCTTTCCATTTATATAAATATATATTTATATATACTGTATATAAATATTTTATAGATATTTATATATATTTATATACTGTGTATATATATATATATAATATTTTGTTAATGAGCCAAACCTTCCCATTTATATATATAAATATGTATATATATTTATATATACTGTGTGTATATAAATATATATATATACAGATATACTGTATATATATATATATATATATATATATATATATATTAATACATAAACATTTATATATTAATATTTATATATATTTACATATATATTTATATTTACATTTGGAGAGAAAGGACAATGCTTTGATCACACTTAAAGGAATATTTAACCCAGAAAATGACCATTTATATGTCAATTACTCACCCTGTGTTACCATTCATTCTTAAAGAGAACACTTTATTCTCGCATGCCTCCACGGTGAATGAAGAATCCAAAAATGGAGAAAATTCTTGATGGACTGAAGTAAATGGGGGACGCGTTTAACAACAACAAAACTATATCAACAAATGCGAAAACAAAGCTGTCTTTAAGAATTCAAGGTAACACGGGGTGAATAATTGATGTGCAAATGGTCATTCTGTGGGTGAAGTGTTCCTTTAACAGTGCCACTACAGTAAATCCAATTACCTTTTTCAGGAGATTCCTTGCAACTCACATGCCAACCTCAGTACAGTCACTTAACAAAATGGAGACAATGACGTAGTTTATAAGCAGATTTGCTCATTGCAACTGTTTGAATTATTACATATTTATGTTTTATGTTTCCTGCATAGTTTGCATTGTCTTGGATTAACAACAGCGTCTTCGACCCGCAGAGTGACATCTGACTCTCTAACTTGATTTCTGTCCCAAAGCCAGAGCCTCTTAGTACCCCTGAGCCTTATTGTGGCACCATTGGAATGGGTATTGGCAAGCTCCGAGCCAGAGATGTACACTGTGCCAGCTACTAGCCATAATTCTTTTCCCTCAATGAGTGCCAGCTGCTCTGCCTTTAGTATTGACAGATAGTTGTATATTATCCCTGGCTGCATTAAATGCTTCAGAGATTTGCACTGTAATTTCAACCACAAAGTTTAGCGAATCCTTGACACTGCGCTAACTTGTGGTGGTGCCACTTCCTAAAGACATTAGTCTATCACGCCATCATTCTGGTGTTCAGTGTTGCTCGAGGTTTCCTGTTGGGAAACAAATTGAATTAGACTTTGCTCTACCACTAAAAAAATAAAAGAAAAAAAAAGAAGAGAAGACTGGTAGAACTCTATAAGCATATCATTTTTTTTTTTTTTTAGTCATTCATATATTTCCTTAATCATTTTCAATAGGCCTGATTTCATTGGAGAAAATGTGGTTTAGTCATTACAGAAATATTGGCTGTGATTTGACCACACTTGGATAACAGTAATACATATAGTCACACGAGGTTTTCACTCATCGTCTTTTCATATGGACACTGAATCCCTCCGCAGGGAAAAGTGCAATCTGATCACTCGTCTTATGATAATATTATAGTTAGGACCGTGAAAGGTCAACCCACAGCACACGTCTTGTTTTACATGCTCTGCTGAGAGAACTCACAGATGGCCTCAGCATTGCTGCAGGGCCAACACTCTGCAAAGTGCCTCTGGGAAGGGGATAAATGCCAATGAGGACCCCTGTCCCTCCTCTCACCTTTCTCCCCTCACTCCTGCCTGCATGGACTCTTGTTCGAAACTTCTCACTGTTGGATACGTGCTCCTCAGTTGCTTGTGTCCAGAAATGCGTGCGGCAGCAGAATCTACTCTGTACACGCTGCCTTCGGCACCCAAGGGGCATATCAGAGTAATTGGGGAGGATTAACTGATGATCATCTTTTGACCATGTGACCACACTGTTTAAAAGGTCAGCAAAGGTTCATTTTTCCAGCTGTCTTTTAAACCACCTGTTTCACTGTTTTTGACATTTTCTGCATCAAAACGGAGGTATTTGCTAATTATTAACCCAAGCAGAAGAATGAGAGAAAGGAACAGTTTTGGAATACATGCAAAATGTTGAATATCCAAACCTTGATACAAGAATACTCATTTCACATACAGCGTCATCTAGATAGTTATCTGTTCTCTTATTACGGCCCGAATGTGCAGAGCTACTGCTTCTCAGGTTGTATTCAGCAACCAGGGCAACTATACACCACTCTCACAACCCAGAAGTAACAGTGCACTTTAACAGAGTCATCAAATCCAAAATAAAATGACATGAACTATATTTAACCCCTTTCCCACTCTATTTTTGGAACTGTTATGAGAAGTAGTCACGTAGAGTATCTTGCCCAGCACTGGGTAAAAGCAACACCTGTTTCTGTTTAGAAATGTAAAACTAGAGAGAGAAGGGTGTAAATGTAGTAATCGAATGAGGAAATAATATATTTGATAGTTTAAAAACATTTTTACATCCTCAGGGTACGGTTTAAAACTAATAATAATCACTTACCATGCCATCCCTAAAATGTAGCTTTTTGTATTACCAGAAATGTCCATGAAGAGACTAAAGGCATACGTCAAATAAGGTGCTCTGTCCAATCGTCACACACCATCTGAAACCCCATCACCCCCGAACACGTTTTTAATGAGTTGTGGCCAACAATTTTTTTTTAACTTTAACTTTAACTTTTTTTTAAGTAAATTGGACAAGTAAGCTCAATCCACGCAGCAATTAACCAGCCTTGCTGTGGTGAGAAAGTAGGCAGGACGATTGATCACGTCTTGCCCCCGTGACACCAGGCTTTCACCCTTTGTACTAGTGTAGCCGTTCTCAACAGCTATAAGCACGTGTGCCTTCAGACATGGTCGGACAACTCTTCCTACAAACTGATTCGTATGAACTTTGCGCTGGCCTTTAACCAGCTATTCTCAACCAGTGGCCAACTAGTGGGCCAAATGGTTCCATTTTAACTTCACGATTACAATGAATACGTCTGAATAACCACACCATCATTGTGTTTTGCCACTGTTAGCAAGCTAACGTTCCCTAAGATGCAGTGACACAAAATGGATAATTAAAAAGGAAAAGAAAACGTGACGTGGGAGACAACCCTGCACCTGCAAACGCTGCGAAGCGTGTTGTGGAAATTACATTTGGATCCATAATGCTAGGCAGTGATGGGTGAGGGTAAGCAGAATATTAATGTGGCCCTGTTGCCATATCAGCAAATTAGGCTGTTGTTACCTTTGCTAATGCAAAATGAAGAAAGCTGGCAAGCTGTGCTGAATGCATAATCTTGACACACAATTGTCTAAATGATATGAGGAGGCATTTTACATAAGCGGGTAAATCGTGATTAAAGGCTGTTTCCTGACTTTGTGTAATGTGATTGCCTTGTGTCACTCAAGTGAAGCAGCGGAGCCATTGCGGATGAATGGAACAATGTCTATTCTACAATGTTGTTCAGGATTACATTGTGAGGATTGTGTCCAAATGTATGCTCACCAATTACGTGTTTAATACTGTTTGAAGTTTTTTTAAATTTTTGCATATGACAACCCTAGTACGAGCACAGCACAGATCGAGTAGCTCAGCACAGACTTGCCTTGCATACTTTTCAAAATCAGAATTTTACTTTAATTGTTGAAGGTTTGACACAGAGTGATGTGGAATTCAGCGCCAAGATCAAGGTAATTACTACACAAATGGCCTGTTAAGATTGTTTTGCCGATAGTCCATGTAGTCTGTAGTCTATGCAACTCCATGTTTTCAAAAAAAGTTGCCTTTTTCAAATCCTCATTAAGTCCACCAATACAACACTTGGACATATTTAAACTGATAACAGGATATGCTTCACAAAAACAGAATAAAACGATGTCTTTTCCAAAGATAGCATCCAAATATTTGAATATAAATGCTGAATATTGAAGCTTTAAAACATGTCTCTTAAATAAAAAAAAGTCATTAAAGAATCTTTACATCAGACACAAACAAAGGGGTTTTAATCTGTCACCAAAGCCCAACCCTCACCATCAACACCAAACGTGCCCAGAAGGACTTAATCAAGCGTCTTAAACCATTAACCATACCATGTTCCATATGGGACCAGCTATAAAATCTTTGTTGCATCTAAGTTTGTGTTTTTCAGCTGGTAATTGGTGGTGGTGCCGTGCTGTGACTCTGCAACTTTTCTGCCAACCACAGAAGAGCCACTTAGTTCTTTTTATGGGCTTCAGGCACACACTAATGTGATGGGTGTTAAAAAGCCACAGGTTCTCGACTGTTGGAGAATTTACAGCCACACCACATTCAATTTCATGGGTCAAGGGCATCCACAGTGGGGCCATCAAGTCTACTCCTTTTAATTTTTAATCACTTGTCAGCAATTCCCACAGCAAGTTTTGAAGTTATAGTCCAATACATGCTACTTTGGGGGATACAATTTAGGTGATGAAAGAAAAGAGGAAAATACATTTACAGTTTAAACTGTGAAATTCACAGGGCAAATAGCTCAGGATGCCCAGCTCAAGAAATATCTGCTTTCAAGGAATATCTGCTTCAGCTACAAGCCTGTAGGTCATGTGCTGTTTTCCAGGCTTCGAGAGAATGCAACCTAGAAATATTCCCTCCATATCAATAAATTTCAAGCCCATGTTCAGACAGTCTCCTGGATTTATCCACTGAGGCCTAATTCTGGAAAGTCCTGCTTGACGCATGAATGTCACTCAACTAAGCTTCTTGTAAAATTAATTGTGCGCAGTAATCTATAAAAATGTACCATAAATGTTATTTCTGAGATGTCAAAATTCACCCAGGCCACTTGACACATACCTGATACTACTCTACATCCGTCTGTGTTAAGAGCATAGGCATAGCATATCATCGGGAGACAGGAGGTTTCCATAATCTGCCCTCCCTTACTCTCCTTGGAGGAACATCTATTCTTCATCACTGTCAACCCTCCGTCCCCAGAGAGACAATGCTTCGTTGCCTCGGACCTCGGATGGCTCTGGGCCACGTTTTTTGCTCGTCACCTAACCCCTCCTCGCAAACAAACACTGACATTGAGGAATTTTGTAAACATATCTGGAGTGAACACCAAATTTGTCCCGTCTCCAAACTTCCAGTAGCTTTACAAAGTCATTAATCATATGATAGCTTCCCAGAGGTGACTGTCAGTTTTGAGGTAGGAATAGTGATTCTTCATCCCTAAGTGAAAAAGCAAGCGGAGTGCAGACGGAAAGGATAAATCACCAGAGAAGTGAAGACAGCTAGCATTCAGCAGCTGGCCATCTGGTCCTTATCGTGTCCCAGACTGGTTGATTTTATTGCTTTTCATTGCTTTCCGTTGACCCAAGAGGGATTTTCACAAACAACCTGTCAGTCCTGCCTGAGATGATCATCCTCTACTGGTTGTTTAAGTGATTACAATGTGCATCTTGAACATCATGCCCTCATAAGATAAAGTAGCTTCCCAGGGGCACATTGTTTAAGTCAGATGGACACTGTGTGCTATTACCCTGATCTATGTCTTTTACATGGAATAAGACATGCGCAGATTCAATTTCACTCAATTTCAGTTACTGATTGTATTGCTTAATCTCACAGTGCCAAAAAATCAACTTGGTATACTTTTTCCCTCAAGTTGTCACATAAAACAGTTTTTAACAAATGACCCAACAAACTTAATGAATGTGCCTCCTCTTGTAACATATAGGAACGATCAAATGGTTGTGTCTTAAACTATAATTTTGTATCTAAGAGATCTCTTTAGGGTCTATAATGTAATGATCTAATCCAGGTTGAGGAAAAATGTATCAATTTGGACTAAAAAAGGATTCTTGTTTTAATCAATGGTATACTAGATCCACATTTGATCTTTTTAAACCTCATGTCAACCCCCACTACAGAAACATGTTGGGTTACTGACCAGCCCATAATCAATGGAGGTGAAGACACAATGTGTCACTTAAGGACTGAAAGGGGGAAAAACATGATCAAATTGATAATAAGGTAAAGTGCCCCATGTTATCTATAAAATATATTACATTACCATTTCTGGAGGTTCCGGTATTGTACAGTGAGCCTGTTAACCCGACTGAATTGCCATTTCATTTAATTTCACTTGCACTTCCATGTCATTAAGTTCATTTATTGAGTTTGACGCCTTGTTCAAGTTGAGGTTCTTCACAAGTTCTTGTTGGGGGGAATTGTTTTTCCCTAAACAATCTGTAGCGAGTGACGTGTGCGTCCCACTCATGTCCTCTTCAGTTGACACAGAAGCTTTGCTAGTGAATTGTTTTTCGCAACGATCGAAGCAATATGCAGATTTAATGGTTCGACTTACTTTCATGAATGTAGCTAGCTGTATTTAGCGAGCTAGCTGTGTAGGAAGGTCACATCCCCAGTGAGCAAATCTCCAGACCTTTTTGAATCACTGAACAAATGTGAGAGGTGGGCAGTGATTTAAAGGTCTGGAACCAGGCTATTGTAGAAATACTGTGTGGAGCAGAAATCATGCATCTTTTTTCCTCCAGCGGAGGCTTCAGCTTTGAGTCTCTGGTCGGGGTCCACACAACAGCTACACACAGGTGGCAGTTTTCTGTTGTCTCCAATCTGTGTAGGGATCAATACAATTCAGTGCCGTGAGCATTGTTGAGTTACATATCATGATGTCATCCAACCTTGCGAACACGTTCACTTCAGTCTCTGATCTGTCATCACTTTTGAACCATGTTGTTGTCAAGGAAGATCTTTGCCACAGAGCGATCTGCCAGCAGGAACACTTCTCCAGATGGTATGGTTCGCACATCTGTTAAAGGCTCCAGATGTTTTTGGATGCACCTGGCAAACCCTTTTACTCTCCCAACCCGTTGTCCAAGGCCTGCATCACGGCCAGGGCAGGGCATCCCCTCCTTTGTCCAGATGTTGGGGAAGTCTGGAGGCCTTCCTGTAGAACTAGGAGGAATAGAGATGTTACTCAAATGACATATCTACAATGGTTTCTATTGAATATTTGGAAACATAGAGAGGAAACATATATGGTTTAAGTCTTTAGACAGGTGATTGGACATTAAAGGAAGTTTTCATTCAAATATTGTTCCTATGGTAACACATTAGCAATGTAGGCTTAATTGATGCATGTCAGGTGATCATGATTCTAACAATATTCAAACCTACATGAGCTGTCGCTTAGCGGTTGAACCAAGCCTTGAAATATGATGCATCCAAATAGATTAACACAGAGGATATGATCATTGCATGCACACTTTAAATCAAACAGAAGAATAGCAGGCAATAGTAACAATATTATCAGAAGAAGTCAATGGTCTATCTCTAGTGTCAAGTTGAACTCGTCTCCATCCATATGTTGCAGATTCCTGGAAAGGCCTCTAGAAGTGACAGCTCTCTTGAATAACTGCTATCATCTGTCAGGTGTCTTGTCCTGCAGACATTGACCCTCTCTAGAGACCTATTAGACCTTCTTAAAATAAACCTGGGTGCCGTGTCTCTTGTATTCTGCTTACTCACAGAAATGTGTAGATTAACATGCATTAGATAGCAAAGCCAGATTGCCATGAAATGTTTTACAGACATGCCAGTTACCCAGAGGTTGAATACTGGTGACTTTGATGATCCCCTGACCTTTCATCCAGTGCCACCATTGGACCGACAATTTCAATTTCGGGTCAAATGTGTTGTTGACTGTTGGATGGATTGCCATGAGGTTTGTTACAGATATCCTTGTTTCTCAGAGGATACATTCTAATGACTTTGGTGATCCACTGAGGTAAGGGTACCACACCTCTTCAATCCTATACGTCCCATATTTTTATAGATTTGTTTGTTAGCCTTTTTCAAAGCACATTATGAACTCTGTTTTTAGGTAAAGACATGGATATTTGTATATTCTGCTTCTGTGTTAATTTTTAGCCAGGGTAGCGGCGTGACTCTAGGGATGCTGGTCAGTTGTTTGGTTGTTACTTTGGTCCACAGTGAAATATCAAATGAACTGTTGGGTGGATTACCATAACATTTGGAAAATATATGTATGGTTCCCAGAGGATGAGTCCTCATGACCTTGTTGACCGTCAGACTTATCATCAAACTGCTCCCAGCAGGTCAGTTTTACCTATCCAGTTATCCAGTCTCGACAATTGGATTGTCATTAAGTATGGTCCCGATAGTCACCACAGGATGAATGTAATAACTGGTTAATTTCCCTTTGTCCAATTTTTTGTAATTGTGTTTCCAATCTACATACAATGACTGCGTGGATGGAAATGCTTACAGCGACCCTCTTCTCCAACTGTATGGCCCAGCGCAAGTGCGTGTCCCTTCTGGATAACATCGGTTTCAGTCTTCCGCAAATAATATCAAAGGTTTAACGGCGTTTGTTTTTTTTTTACCCACAGGAACGAGAGGAGGATGTGACGTTTGGCTGTTTGAGCTGAACAGAACGATTGAATCTCAGAAGGTTCTCAATGTGGAGACTAGAGACGCATATTCATACCACGTGTAAATGTAATCAGGTTCAAAAATTTTTTTTCGCGATTTGGGTAAATCAACTTTGTGTTCAAATGGTGCAGACATTAGATTTTGTTTCTTAGTATCCAATAACCAGAATCCACTTTCATATTATCATCAAACATTATTAAGCAGCTATATCACGCATCATTTAATGACCATTCATGAAGAGGAATACAGGTTCTATCCATTCAAATTCTATTAACTTTGCACAACAGGAATCCTGTCCAATAACGGGGTCTCCAGCTGCCTTGGACTTCTCCTTTACCCCCTAACATCCTTCTTCCCGTTCTCTCACTCTCACTTCCTCACCTGTCAGAGGTGGAATGTCGCTGGCGGATACAGTCCTCCAGGGTCCGACCCTTGACAGATGTAGCGATGCTCGGTCAAAACATTTCCCAGCTCCTGTTCACAAAGCAGCTTGAAACAAGCAGACAGCAGCAATTACTGCTGGATAGAACTGAATTAAATGATCCACCTGGGCATGATAAACATCGTAGAATCAGAGCTGCTCATACTGGTGCCCGCTGTCTACAGCTGTCATTTTGATGAAGTGAAAAGAACAATGCTGATAGGCACATCACATAACCTGTTGTATTCCAGCCCTTCTTTTTTTCAGTTACCTTTCATGTTTACTATCTGAAGAGGCAGAAATGCCCGAAACCTTTACTGGGGATCTATATATATATATATATATATATATATATATACAGCTGAAACATTTAAATGTGAAGTAAAAAGGTTGTGTAAAATGTTAACTTTAGTGCTGGAAATCTATGAAAACAAGTTTAACTGACATTTATACATGGTACCTGAGAGCAATGATATTTCAACACACTTCAATTGGTCATTTTTAAGACAGGCGCCATTAGTAACAATGTGAAAGTAAATAGTTGGAAACTGTCGGATAGTATTAGACTCATAAAAAGTCATGCCCACGTCCAACTGCATATGGAGACAGCGCAATTGTAGGAACTCGTACGAGGATGGAGATTACAGTTTAAATTGGTTCTGTCCTGTGCTGTTAAATCTACAATTTGGTATTGAACCTTTACTTTACTCTTGTTTACAGATCTTTTCAGACACCAACAAGCAGAGAAGGGTAGAATCTAAAAACCCTCCCCCAGGGAAAAGAAGTTCTGTGGATCCACTCTCTCCGGAGTCAGCTCTCTGCTGTGGCCGATCATCATGGCAGCTTTCCAGCTCTCAGCAGGAAAGGAAGTGGCTCTCAGGGGCAGTGCTCAATTCGCCCTCTACTGGGCGGAAGTCAAGCCTCAATGAGGCCGTCAGTCGAATAGGTCATGCTGTCAGAGCGCACCAGAGTTCACATCCTCTCATTAGACAGCAATACTTTCAACATCCCTTCACTGGATAAAAAGCAAAGTCAGGGAAATTGGGCTGAATTGCGCTTGTGATAAAACAGGCTTATGTTGATGGGATTGTGCAGGTGTAGTCAGGTAGACAGTGTTTGTGTGTGTGTCTGTGTGTGTGTATGTGTGTGTGTGCGTGTGTTTCTCCACACACCAATGGTGCATTGCAGTGCACACACTCACACATTGCCGACCTATTGGTTTACACCATTTGTTAGATTCTCAGCTGCTGAAGTGTGAAATGGCGCCGCGATGTTCAGGTTGTGGTGTTGTGATACTGGAACATCAAGTCATGATAGACTGCAGCAAAATGAGGTTTAATGGTTACAAGGTAGGATTTCATACTGTGTATCATTTATAATTGAATGCAAGAAGACATTGTCCTCCACGTATTGCAGGAATTAACGTGAATTGAAGTGATGGAAAAAGATTTAAAGAAAAGGATCATCCCTGCTTCTGGTGGAGTGCAGATGGTAGGACACACTGTCTGAATGTAAAGCAGGAACAAAATAGTCAAAGAAACAGAACTCAACAAACAAGCGAGAAACTTTATTTGTTAAAACAAGTATATAGAGTTGCTGTATTACATCTTTTATCTTGCTAGATTGTGGTTTTATACATTTACCAACAGTGGTTTAGAAAGGCAACTCCAAATGGAAACAATGGCATATGTATACAATACAAATTAGCAAACATATCAAAATCAGTTTTTACAACTTTTGTAGCAACCAATTCTTTCTATTGGTGTGCCATAGTGCAAACTGTGTTGTGTTGACAGAGTTTAAGCATGATCTCAACATTCATACATCTCGACAATCCGTTTTCTCTGTCTTAAACACATTTTTCATTTGTAGGCTGCATTCATTGTGCCTTCAGTTCAAGTCCTTCCGTCCAGTAATGTGAATTTACAATCAGAATAATTCAAGTGTATCGGGCAGGTCTGGCTGTTTTGTCGAAGAGTGAAGATTATGACTGAGCAAGAACGCTCCTCGGTCGGGTATGTTCGAGTACATGAAGATGTGTCAAGACCTAAAGTGGTACGTCACCCTGGTGGAACATTTTTGTGTCAATAGCATCTCAGGAGTGAATATTCACCATGTCACCACCTGCAGTTCGGAATTTATTCCAAGTTTAAATTCAATCCAAAACAGGAAAGATCATTTTCAAAATTAGTAATGTTGCACTTTTTGGCTGTGGTTTTATAGGGGGCAGTAATAATGTGGGAGTGACTAAAGGTTTTCCGTGCTGCCAGTTTTCATCTTTTTATTGACTCCCATGAACCTTTGTGTAGTAAAACATGTTCCACCTGTGTGAAATATCACTCTAAAGAGTCTCCAGCTGTGTTTTTCCAAGCAGTTTTAAAGAATGAGGAGGATGAGGATTCCTGGTTTCACTCTGAAAACATAACTTGAAAAATGATCATAAACACATAGTTAAGCAAAAAGTGTAACAGCTTGTATGTTTGGCTACGAGTGGAGTCGAGTGGATGGCGTACGAGTATAATCGGCATGTGTGTATAAATGGACAGCACAGAACACAGAGACGAGGGAAAAAAAGTTTTTGGATAACTTTGATCATTTCTGTCTACATTCACTCCAAGGTCCAGCATGTGTGTGAGTGTGTGTGTGTGTATGTTTTTCCGTAGCCATCTGACTTCAAGCCTCTATGGCTAAGATTTCACTGGTGGAAAGAAAAGTAAGAGCTATGGCAGTTGTGAAAGCACTGCCCAGCGGGAAGGTCGGGCTGTTTGTGGCTTCTACTCTGGTTCTATTGCACCGTGTTCTGCAGGAAAGCATTGGAACTGGTGGATTGGTTGTGTCAAAAAGTCTGAAGTTGGAGGGCGGACTGAGGCGCGGCCCCTCCGTCCTCCCCTCCCTCTCGCCAGGGTCTCCGTCCCAACTCAAGAGCATCCACAACGGTCCACCACCATGGACGGGATCTTGCCATAGATGATCTGCTCTTTTCGGTTAAAGTAGAGCATGTTGATGGGTGACATCTTGGTGGGGGTGCAGCAGGGGCCCGCGGTCCCTCTGGGGTTGGCCTTGTTTACCAGGTGGGTGTGCGGATACTTCTGCAAGTGCATGTACTCACACTCCCCGGAGCAATAGTTGGCCTTGTAGCGCTTTGGGGCAATAATCCAGTCCCAGCCAAAGTCTTCAAAGTCCACTGTGAGCGGGTAACGGCAGCAGCGGGACTCTGGAGAGTTCTCGTCACAGTCCAGGCCCGAGTCTCTCCTTGCACGCTTGGGACCCTCGGAGATCTTCACCTCCATGAACGGTTGCTGCAACGACAGAGCGCGTGTGAATACTTTCAAAACAGCTGGTTTGCAAAAAGGTGGATGACAACATTAATTGTACATCTTTTAATCTAGTGCCCTTTGGCAGCTGGTTTTCAAACATGGCACGATAATATTATGAAACTTTGAGTTTTAAAGAAATTAAATCATCCGACGGTTGGTTAACCACAGCCGTCTAGGTATTCTAATTGCCCCAGAGCGGTGCCAGTATGTGAGCCGTATGATAAGTGTTTGTCATTGATAGCAGCAGCTGTGTGTGTGTGTGTGTGCGTGCGTGTGTGTGTCAGGCAATTACTCTGATTTGCACAGTCACACAGAATACTGAGAGGAATGTGGGGCAGGTGAACGTTTATGTAATCAAGCAATAAGATTTGAGGTTATTGTGGACTGGGCATTTGTCCAAATGCAGGTGTGCGCCTGCATGGAGTCTGTGTTGATTAACAGCTTTCAAAAGTCTTAAATCTCTATTCCCTCTTCCAGCAGTGAAATGCATGAATGTTTAACCACCTGCTGACTCTGCAAAGCCTCTCTGCACACTAAAACCTCAGGACGGTGGAATAGAGAATCCAAAAATGCTTTTTTAAAACAAAATAGAAACTGGATTTTTTGGAAATTATTTGGTTTCATACAGGACGGTCAGATTACTGCAACCTGGTCCCAGATATAATGAGCTAATTCAGATGCTGCTGCAGTAAATAAACACTATCTGATGAGATCAACTGCTTGTTATCACTCATAGTAAAATCTTGATCATAAGCTTTCAGCTTAATGTAAAATAAAGGTCCAGCTCACCAGTCCTTCCTCTCCAGGCTCTGTGGAGGTCACGGCCAAGTCATTTCCCCTCGAATCGAAGGCGTTAATCTCGATGCCCCAGTTGGTCTCCGGCTGCCGCAGCCACACAGCCAGCACTTGTTTGACGTCTATACTTTGCCAAGAGCTGACCCCAGCATTCACATCGATCTTCAGGGAGCGGATGCGTATGTGCCTGCTCCCGTCTGTGACCGGCGTCAGGCGGGAGATTTGCAGGAACACAGTGGTCGCCTCATCCGCCGGGCGCAGATGAACCCAGAGCTGAGCCCGGACTATGCGATTGGCTTGAAACTTTTGAGTAAAAGAGAAAAAGCAGCACTTTGGTTCCCCATCCACTTGGACGATGGACTCGGCTGTAGAGAGACGGAGAGAGAAATGTTTAATGACCGTGTGCGATTGAATTTTACAGACAGAAATAAACATAGAATAAAATCCCTGTCGTGACATTTGGACCCTTGAAGAGGACTAATAAAGTTTAGAAAGCCCTACAATCTGCGCGCGTAATGACCACGCCAAAACGCACCGAACCATAAAAAATAGTTTAAAAATCTTCATCAGTTTTAGAATTTCCAATATCAAAACCTGCTGAACTTACGTGTTGTCAAAAATAAACTGCGCGTCCCGTGCGCTCTGTTCTGTTCGTAAAAGAAACCTGTTTTGGAGACGTCTGAGCGTGTCCTTCTCATCATGCAATAAACAAAGCGAAATAAAAACTCACGTTCAGTGGCCATCATCATAATTGTCTCCGTGATGGCATGCTCGTCGTCCTCCTCCATAACCACATCCCTGTTGTCATCTCCCAGCACGTCGTACTGGTCGAGAAGCTGCTGCAGCGGCGGCGCTTTGGGCAGCAGCTGCTTCACTATGTCTCGGCTGATATTAGGAGCTTCTTTCATTCGCAGTTTGCTCAAAATCTGAGATTTAATCGCGTTTAGTCGCATGGTTTTAATCTGCTGCCGGACCTCGCAGGTAGCGCACTGCTCCGTGTCTTCTGGGCTGGTGGCGGAGGGCTGCTGGTGCGTCTCTTGGTCACTCAAAACTACTGGACCCAAAGCAATCAGCACGCTAAAATACAGCACAATCTGAGACAGATGCATTGTCTCTAAGGTGTGCAGTTTGGTTTAAAAAGATTCTCTGGTGTGTGCTGGACCTAATGCGCGGCTGGGCTGGGTTTGGATTAAAGTCCCTCACTGATAGGCATCATACTTTATTAGCGCACACCTTTTTATACTCCAACTTTAGCCTCTTTTGTGTCGTCAAAAACTATGATTGGCTGGACAGGCAACAATGAATTTTAACCGACTGACATGAAAAAATGTTTTCGTTGTCAAACCATAAAGGGATGGAGACTGTTAGCATGTGCTGAACGTGTCCACAGATGGAGAAATGCACTTTTCTTACAGTGATTGCGCAATAAGCGTTGGGGCGCAGACCGGACTCTGCGTTATACACAACGTTGTGACGAACCTGATGAAGTTATATCACCACAAATGAACACAGAACAACAGAATTGACTGCATGTTATGGAAGAAAGCACGATAGGCGGATCCGTGTGCAGAACGTGCTGCGAATACGCTCGTTTCAAAAGAATACATTTTTAAATCCACTGTTTTTGTCAAATTTGCGCTTTGAACTGTACAAAGTCTGATGGCAGGTACATGGGTGCGACTGTGCCTGCCTGCTTGTGGAAATACATGTCATCCTTGAGACGCTTTCATTTACATTCAGATATATTGCACATATTGTTATAGTATTCTTTTCATATTTTATTGTCATTTTCTTCTCTTCTATATTTGTTTCTCATTTGTGTACTCGTTTGTACTTTTAATTTAATTTTCTCTTTCTATGTTATGCACCAATACACCAAAGGAAACTCTTTGTACGTGAACATCTCCATGGCAATAAACCAGATTCTGTGTCTGAAAAAATAAGAGAAGCAATTTTTAGCCATGTCAAATCCTTCTCCACGTGCCATCTGTTCAGACCAGGCTCCCCTTCCAGAAGATGATTATCGGCCCACGTAACATAACAACTGAAAATACATCATTCCCCGTACAAGGATTAGAAAAATCAGCAAAGATAAGAAAAACCCCAAATCCACTTGTTCAAATCCTTGTTGGTAAAACCTGGTTGTAGCATATAAGAGGATAGCGCCATCGTGTGGCAAGGCCACATCATTCACATGTGAAAGGCCATCACATAGTCACCTGATTTGAAAAGTAAGATGACTAGGACATTGGCTGAAAAAAGAAATACGTTCAAGGAAAGGTCTTTTCCAGTCAGTTTGGAGAGTAGTGATCCTGAACCCAACACGTTGGATTATTTTACAGAGCCTGTATTTTAATATGTTTTACTGCAGGTGCATTCAGAGTCAACTGACCTCTCAAGTGTGTGACCGTCATGCATGGCAGCATGAAATCATGGAGACAGAATGCAACACTTGGGCCGCCTAAGACCAAATGCTCCAAATACAGGGACTGATACACCATTATTAATTACCCTAAGAATCACGAAATGCATTTTATAAAGCAAGGAAGACAGGAAGACAATTCCCAGCAAGAAATTAAGGATGTCATGTAGAGTCAACATTGCTTTATACTCTGGCTTCACTTCTCATCATGAGATGCTAATTCAAATCCAAACTAACTTTTACTGCCAACTTCTGATTGTGTGGAAAAGCCCACTAATAGGCCTATAGTTCTGATTGGTTGCTTAATTATTTGTCATTTTGTTCCACCAATCAGGAGACAGGCGGTCATTTTCTGTTAATTAGAGTGTAAATGGCACCTGCTGTGTGCAGGTAGAGAAGTGATTTCAGCTGTCTGCTGTCCACTGTGTGGTATGACCTGGGAACAACTGGGCACTGTAATAAACTTAATTGAGTCGCATTTTTTTGCTAGCATGTGCTTTGTTTCTATTATTTATAATTTATAAAGTTATAATTTCATATCACATGTAGGCCTACATTGACAATTTGCCACTTTTTTTTTTTTTTTTTTTTTTTACAAAGTCGTTTGAACTACTTGTTCTAAGTAGCTTTGATTAACAGGACTATATTCCTCGCGAGGGCTCTAATGTAGTACAGTACAGTATGTCATTAACAATGGCTGTCCCACACATTTCTCCGTGTCGCCGCCAGATGGCAGTGTTGCACCAGCCCGCGGCGGTGCAGCCTCAGAGTCGCTGTGAGTCAGTGCGCAGCGGCCGGACTCGCTCTCCTCCGGAGCGCCGCTGCAGCTCGGGAGTTGCCGTGGAGTCAGTCCAGACATCTGGTTTCCTCTCTCTGCTGAGGAACTCCACTCGGCGTTGACCGGCGTGAAGGCAACACCGAGACCGTCTGCCGTCCAGTGCCCCCCCACACACACAGATTATTTTGCACTCTGGTGCGGAGCGCTTCATCCTACAGCAACGGAACCAGCAAGCAGCAACTTGGGAGACAATTGTTTCTCACACAATCAATAACGTTCAAGTTGAAATCGCTCGGATGCCGTATGAAGGGCTGAGGAGGCAGAAGAACCGGCGCAACAGCAGATGATGTCCGGATTATTTTTTACTTGAACGACCTTGGGTTATTTCTTCTGTCGCTGGATTATTATTGTATTTGTTGGAATGGAGAAAAACCAGCCGCATCAACCACTCTGTTAAAAGTATGTACAGCTCTGCAGGATCACAGTTCTGTTGACATGCATTTGTAATTCTCTCGTGTTTGTACTGCTATTTCCACTGTGATTTTCAAACAAATCAGTTATCAGGTTTAATCCAAATCCCACGAGTCTGTCTGACTGCTAATGGATGCTCTCACACTTGTGGTGTACATTACCATTAAGACATGTTTACCACTACTAACACAATATGAGGTCTGGCACAGGGTGTTGTGACAGTTCAGATTCCTGTGTGAATGTGTGCACCTCCAAATTGTTGTTTTTACTCACAGGGAGACTCCCTGCTCTGCATAAATCATTCACGGCCTGCGTGTTGTGCAGCTTTTCTGAATGAAGCACATGTTTGCTGTGTGCGCCAAGGCCTATAGTCCTAGAAAAGGAGCTGTCAGTGTGAATCAGGCTGCAAGGCTCTGTTAGTGGAACAGATGGGCGACAAGCTTACAACAAAACAGCATCAGTGCACTCAAGCTAGAGACAGAAGTCGCCCTGCCATGCAATACAAAATAGACAGCGGGATTGAGTCATAAAACACTGAGGTAGAGGGGGAGGGTGTGTGTGAATGAGTTACACTTGATGTGCAGAGGAGCAGTTTAAGAGTGACCACCAGAGGCCTTGACCTCGGGCCGGGGTTACGTAGTTTCCTATAGGCCTCTGATGGAAAATAAATCTCTGAAATCCTCCCCCTGTCTCTTTCTCGTTGCAGTTGAGGGAGCAATGAGTTCTAGCCAGCAAGGGAGCAGGACTGCCTGTTTCCCACAGGGATGGGCCCCCAGCGCCTTCTAAATCACCACCCTCCACTGTGTAATACTGATCGTCTCACACGTCGCCACTCAGACATGGATGAGAGGGGGAGTGGATGACAAGAGCACAGAGGCGACTGCAACAGAGCGAGGTCGAGGGGAAGCACAGAGTGGCTTCTGGGATGTACTGACCGCTCACTTCCTGAATCGAATTGAAAACATTGATGTGCGAGATCTAACCTGAAGACTCTTGCACCTTGCTGCCGGCGCACACCTCCCACCCCACAGTAAATCAATGCGACATCCTCCAGAGTATGGGGTGCGTCAAATCCAAGAGGAGCGACTCCGCAGCCCAAAATGCAAACTCCACAGTGGAAGGCAAAGCGAGGGGCGAGAATGCCTACCTGGTCCACTCGGAGAAGGGCTCGGCGGAGAGCTCCCCTCAGGCCAACCCCGTGCTACTGGAGTACGCCCACAGACTGTCCGAGGAGATCGTGGCCCGGGCCGTGCAGCAGTGGGTGGAGATAGACCGCCGCTACGGCGACATCCCCTACATCGAATGCGACGTGCCATGACACGGGGAGGGATGTCTCAGAGGAAAGGCCGGGCCGAGCCGGGACCTTGATACTGGAGGGGATTAAACAAGGCCAATAAACACCTTCATTCAGAATGAACCCTTCTGCTGTGAGCAGGAATATGAATGAGCTGCCAGTAATTCAGTTTTGACCTACTTTTGGATTGGATTACACTTGGATTGAACCTAAAAACCCTCCTCCTCCTCCTCCTCCCCCAAAGCATCCCGCTCACATTCCTGTGATTATCTGTAAAAGCTGGAGTCTGATGGTCTTCAGCTGGATATCATGTTCCTCAGACCTTATTTGTTCCCTCTCCCAGTGTGTGTTGGCTCTCTGTGGCTGGACTCGTAACGCAAAGCAAGAAATCCTATCAGATATTGCCTGGAATTGTAATGTTCCTCCCTGCCAGTCTTATCGATGCTGTCCCAGGGCCCAGATGTCCCTCCTCTTACGTAGGAAGTTATTAATAGATCTCTTCATTTGGTGAAGACCCTCACTGGTATCACCAGGTCAGAAACACACCCAGCTGTCCAGCGCCTTCTGGTTTGACAAAAAGCTCCTTCATTAATGGCCTCCCTGGAGATCCTGTGGCCGAGCTGCAAGAAGCAGCTTCTTCCTCGGCTCTGCTTCTCACACTGCCATTAGGCTGCCTCGGCCACAGCAGGCCTCACAACGAGTCCAAGAAATAATGCGCACAGATGATATTTCTTGCACTCCAAGGATCTTCTGTATAGTCACAGTTTGGGAACAGTTGGCCCTGCCGGCCTCTCAGCCACAAAGACAGCAGAGGGCACGAGAAAGGATTGACACACTTTTCAAAAAGGATTTGGCCCGTCAACCAAACTGGAGTTGATTTTCATTGAAGTGCTGTAAGCCTAGTTTTTGGTCAACATTTTGTTATTGTACAATGCCTAACTGAGAAATACTGCCCTATAGAGGACAAAAGCACAAATATGCAAAGCTCGAAACACATAGCATTTCAACCCAGTCCGTATGTGACTTCTTCAAAAGGTGTGGTGCTGCTACATGATAGAGGGCAGCCACACCAACAGGGGACGGAGTACATTTATTTGGAATGGAGGCTCACAAACCGCCAAAAGCCCTTAATGAATGTCGCTATGAGCTGTATGACATTCTACAGGTCTGCTCTGTGTCTACTGGACAGAGATGTCGTGTCTCTGCAGATCTGTGCACAACTCCTCTAGATGATGTCACTGGGATAGCCAGTCCCGACCGAAAAGCATTGATGACACTTAAACTGCCACACAGGCAGTAGCAGTGGCAACAGCTTTGAATAGAGTTGAAGTTAATATCACAACAGTAGGAAGCAGTGACGTTGAGAATACTCGCTAACTTTTTTTTCACGTCTGTAATGCATCGTAAACACACTTATATTGCATTATAATCTGCTTAAAGCACTAATAAATATTCATAATGCTTTACAACAACAACTAATTATAAAGCATTTTATAAGGAATCATTGACTTTTTTTGAAAGGATCATCGTGCATTATAATTCTCATGGTTATAATGCATTATAATGCATTATAACCATGAACTATCCTGTGGTATAGGCAGATGCAATACATTACAGGCTGCTCATAAACTATTAGAAGTAGTCATAGTTTGCTTTAAGCGACAAAAATGTCATTCAAAATATCATCTAAAAAGTCAGTGAGTGCCCAGCAATTATGACGTATTATAAGTCATAATAAAATGCTTTATAATGTCTCATTATTGTTATAAATCATTATGAATATTTATGAGTGCTTATAACTGATTATACAGTGCTATACGCAGATTATAACGCATCATGAGTATGTTTATGATGCATTCTAGACATAGAATATTACTGAATACTTCAACACAAGCTGATGAACCATATAAAACGGTGGCAGGGCGTTGTTCTCTCCACTTGCCTTCGCCATTACAGTAACCGCATTAACAGAACACTGGCCAGTATTAGTACAATACAGATGAATATGTCACTTTGCATTGGGAAGTCTTAACTGATCTGAAACTGTGCCCATTTTAGTGAAGAGCACCTCCTAAAACATAATCCACGTGGACAGATTAATCTGTTGGGGTCGTCCCGAACATGCTGTGAACACACTAAAGATTACAGATGACACGCCATATTCCTCGTCCTTAATCTGAGGTCATTTGTTGTTTTGCTTCAGATAAAATGGTAAAGGCGATAGTCCCTGTTGTGCTGAACATTGTTTTCTGTAAATGTTGGGATTAAAAAACAAACAAAAGGCCTGTTTCAATAGCACAAGAGCTGATCGTGTGAGGAGAATGTGAACGTTTGGTCAGTTTATGCACATTTTCTTTACATGCTGGAGGATGATGATTTAAAAAAAATTTTTTTTACATGTTGCTTTTAATGACATTAAGAATACCGACACCAATCTGTTTCTTGGTCTATACATCTAAGATGTTGCCATAATGTTGATGTCAGACTTTACTGTGATGTCATCACTGAGGAAAAGTTAGATTTTTACAAATTGTGGTCCACCTCGTTTACACATTTGCAAGAGATTCAGCTTTTGTAACTCTGGCAAAGATCAGATCTTGTGGTTGTCTGAAAGAAAAGCAGTGAATTGGATTTCATGGAACCATGAAGGTTTTAAAAAAAAAAAAAGAAAAAAGTAAAGAATCTGCTCCCATGTGAACGCTCGTCTTCATTCAAGCATCAGTCTTCCTGTTGACGCTTTTAACACTGACAGAAAGGCTGCCAATGCTTCCTTTTGGAAACCGTGATTTGTTTTTTAAGGTCACCCATTTTAAATTATTTAATACCAGCAGGTGGGTGTTGCTGCTAAATTGGCCACCAACGTGTTTGAGATGGTTTATTCTTCAGGAGGATCGGATCCCTGAGGCGCAGGGTCTGCAAGGCTGCAGTGCCCTTTGATACAGATTCAATTAAGGCTGCCACTAACACTTACATTTCACTGTCAATTAATCTTCCAATTAAAGTAACCGTTTTTTCTGTAAAATGTAAAAAAAAAAAAAAAAAAAAAAAAAAAAAAAGGCCTGTTAAAACTTCACACAGTTATTTTGATAGCTGGTTTTAGTCAACCATTTTCAGTTTTATAGACTAAATGCTTGATCATAAATTTAATTTGATGAAAGATTAATTGATAATGAAAAAGTAATGTAAGGCCAAAACCCAAAGTTTGATGATAAACGACCAAGAAAAGCATCCTGACATTTGAAACCAGTTAAGAGCCGACTAAAACAATGAATCGATGATCAGATGAATAGTTGCAGATTTGTTTCCTGTCATCGCTTCATCGTTGAAATTAGTTGCTTATGGGTTCTTTGGCAGCCGGAGCAACAGTGACAATTGAACCTGCAAGTCCTTAATTCCCTACACTACTAAACTTATACTACTTGACAAAGTCAAGCGAGTAAATGACCCGTTTCATTTTTAGAAAAATGTATGACTATTCCTTTTATTTGTCCAACGTCTCAAGAAGTGAAATTCAAAGCTGTTCCATCAGCCTGAAACCAAGTCAGCTGATCCCATAATGCATTACACCTGTGACAGGAACATCTCCATCGGTGTTTTACAACAGTCAAAGTGACCCACAGACGACACGGCAGCAGTGGGCGACTTGACTACGGAGTGAAACCCTCGGAGCCGGATGAGCAGGGACAAAGACTCGTCTGCTGCCAAATAAGTGAGACACGCCCGCTGGGACGCAGCTGTAAGATTAAACACGTCGGCCTGTGAATACATCATTAATAACTTCAAATGGGACTTTTTGCATCTTCCTGTAGTCCACCATTCATTTAATCTGCAAACTGTACATACAGTGTGTAAAAACTGATGATGCCAATAAATCAGATTTATGCCTTCTATCATTGTAACAGTTATTTTATAAATCGCTTCTCCAGAGCCCCGTCACACAGGCACTCCTCCACACAACTGGAGCTACACACTCTACAGTCTTTGCTTAAAACACGTGTTGAACAAGATGCTGCATCCTGTATGAGCATGAACCCATGGCCGGTTTTAAAAGTTCAGCGACATTAAGAACAAACAAAAGGATTTACAAGTGACTGCTGGCCAGCGCTCGCTTGAGGAGCCAATGGCAGCAATAAAACACGCGTGTTTATCTGAGACGCAGAGAGAAACACTCAAGACTTTGTTCTCAAGAGTTCATGGCAGTTTGTTGTCGACAGTGTTGAGTCAGACTGAGTGATAAGATTTCCTGCCAACACTGAAGTTTATACCCCTAACTACAATAAAAGTTTACTTTGTAGACTTCAGAAGCGAGCAGCAGGTCAGTGCTCGCATGCTGATGACAAACTATAAGCTTGTCATAAAAGTTGTCTCATAAATAACTATTCATGATTACTAAAGTTCCAGGAGGTGATTTGATATCTACAGAAAAGCAGTGACGTCAACTTTAAAAACACACCATATCACACACATATTTATAACTTAACCTCCGTGTAAATGCATTCAGAACCAATATTGATATACTTCCAAATGTGACACTGAGAAGAAAAACAAAAAAAACTACAGAAATGGAGACAACACATTATGTGTATTAGAAGAAGGGACAACACTGCAGAAATACAGATGATACAGATCCATGTCACGCCAACAAACACCCACAGGAAATGTAATAAAGCACTCAGCGGTGAGATCATCTTCTCCTCCCATGTCCTCGTGTTACTGCTGCTGTGCGGCAGATTCCTTGCATTTGCAGCAAAACTGCCGTACAACTTATGTAAAAGAAAACACTTCACTTCCACTGCAGAGCGAGTTTACACTAAACATCGTTCATGTGTGACACAGAGGGCATCCGTTAGCTACCTCTCCTGCTACTATTTTAGATTCCTGGCAGTGAACATGAATCAGACTGTCTTTTCTTTCCCTCCGCTGCAGAGGAGCAGCCTGGATCTTCTTGTGAAATGTCCCCACAGTATTAGTACAGTTAGCACAATAATAGTACGGACTCAAACTATTAAGTAAATGACCTATGTAATGCACTTGCCATAAAATAAGAGACACAGTGCCCTCACATGAGTGCCCCTACAGGGATGTGGGGAGAGGTGGCTTCGTGGTGTGTGTTTGAAGGCGGGAAGCGTCAGAAAGTCAGGTCTTTCTCCCCCAGCGAGGAGAAGCACTGCTCCACGCTCTGCTCAGACACCCCCGCCAGTGTCGACGGGCTCCACTTGGGATTATGGTCCTTGTCCACCAGCACTGGAAACATGCAGGAAATCATGACATAGAGGTGGAATCAGATGAGAAGATGTCAAGCAAAGCAGAAACTGTTCAATAAAGTGTTATTTATTGATCCTGTAATACCGTGCAATACCATCTTTCTCATGGTATTTCGTAGCTGTGCAATCTATATAAATGATGCTTACCGGATCGTACGCCCTCATAAAAGTCGCAGCCCCTCTGCAAAACAACAGAAACAAATCCAGGAGATGAAATCCTCTTAGGTTTTACTCTGAACATCAAGACATAGCTGAACTTAAAACAGCTGTGGCAGATCATTAAAGGGACAGTTCACCCTCCCAAAATCAAAAACACATATTTTTCCTCTTACCTGCAGTGCTGTTTATCAATCTAGATAGTTTTGGCGTGTGCTGCAGAGTGTCGCAGATATCGGCCGTAGAGACGTCGGCCTTCTCTCTAATGTAATGGAACTAGATGCCGCTCGGCTTGAGACGCTCGAAGCGCCCACCAACAAGTGAGCACGACCCTCTCGTCCATGAGTAGAGTTGGCGGATGTAGTTCGGCAGAAAGAAAATGCTTCCTACATGAAACTGCTCACAACAAGGCCTGTGGATTATCTTGACTTTTGATTTCTGAAAAGAGACATCGCTGTTCAGGTTTTCAAAATGTAATTCTTTGTTGCTTCGAGCACCACAAGCCGAGCGCCATCTAGTTCCATTACATTAAGGAGAAGTCTCCAACACTCGCACCAAAACAAAGTAGATTGATAACAAACACTATAGGTAAGAGGGGGAATATGTATTTTTGACTTTGGGGTGAACTGTCCCTTTAAGATAAGTATTATTACCATATTACCTGTAAAGACAAATGCAAGTTAATATGTTATTGAATGCAATGGGATTCTCAACTTGCAGAATGATTTGCTGATCCTCCAACTCCTACTCAATTATGATTACTACCAGAGTATGAAAATGAAGCTGGATGTTGAGAACTTCTCTGTCGGTTAAGGCTCCAGTTTAAATAAGTTTTAAGGCTCTTTTTTACCATGCAGGCCTGGCTCAGTCGATACTCCATCACCAACACGTCCTGCAGGCTCAGAGTTGCACCCGCCTGCAGATGCTTATGGGTGATTTTCAGGGACGTGGGAGACATCTTGGACAGAATCTGGAAGAGGAGACACAGGGAACTCTTCTGTGTGAGAGGCTTCAAACAGAAAGCACTGCTTCATTTGCTTTGAGATAAAGAAATTAAACTAATTCGGCAGATTGTGAAATATAATGAGGGAAAGCAGCGCGTTACTAAAGACAAAGATAGCTATGAATGTTTAATGTACAAGGCGGGACAGCGAGTCAGTGGTGTAGTAGTAACTGAGGAAGTGGGTTTATAATGAATATTTGATGCCTGAAGAATGAAAGCAGCAGGGCAATATTTGTTAAGCCTTAAAAACAGTTCTTCAATATGAACTTATTTAAATATTACAAATCAAAATTATAAACAGATAATATGAGATAAGAGCTGAATGTGGTACAGTATTATTAATCCTAGAGTGGGAGGGGGGGGAATGTGTAATCTGGGGCATGTGCACTGTTACATAAGTTTATACGCCTTCCTCCCAGGTTTCATCTCTTTGAAACATCCGAGTGGAAATGATGTGAAAAAGCACCCTGTGGCGTAATAATGTCCGGAAAATGTAATAACATTTGCACTTCACCTGATGGAAAATGTAATAAAACCTATTAATGTAATAACATGACCAATAATGTAATAAAATGTCCCGACTGACTGTAACAACACTTTTACCGATAATGTAATAACTTTATTACATTAATGGGAATTTATTACATTTTCCGGTGGGTCAAAAAAAAAAAAAAAAAAAAAAAGGTTTAAGCACACTACTTGCCATCTGTTGTAACTTTCACATTTTACATAAAGCCTATTTTCAAACATGAAATCAGTGTCAGATGTTTTCAGTAGGCTAACATGACACTAACAGTATTATAATGTTGTATACTTCACTTTTCACAGAGAGAAAAAAAAAAAGCATACTTTGTGACATTAACCGTTAACATTATTACATCATCAGTTTTGGGGAGGAAAAAGAACCACCTGAAAGATTTTACATTATCAATAAATATGTTATTACAATATCAGTAGGGACATTTTATTACAGTGTTGGTCGAGTTATTAGATTATTGCTTTTACATTTTCAAAATCAGGTTAGGTGCAAGTATTACAATTTCAGGAAATGATTGCATTATTGGGTGTCAGTGTTGGAAACATCATGGAAACGTTGTAAGATGAAGCTACTGTGGTCTTCTAAGAGCTCTGAAATCTAACAGGAGGGATTCTGGTCCAGCCGACAAGACACAAGTATAAGACTAATAACCCCATTCAGTGATTAAACGGACCACTCATTACTAACATATACTGCTAAAGCCAAACAATGCCCCGTCTCCATCCCAGCAACGTCAGTGGGCTGTATGTACATGTGCACAGGTACAACACATCTTCAAAATACTCTGTATAACCACAATATACACTAAGTGTACATGTGTTCAGAGCAGTTGATGGTAGAAACTGTCAGCATGCCTCTTGCCGTAACTACATATTATTTTCAATGACGAATAATCTGCAGATCGTTTTTTCATCCATCCATCTTCATCCGCTTATCCGGGGTCGGGTCGTGGGGGCAACAGCTCCAGCAGGGGGCCCCAAACTTCCTTTTCCCGGGCCACATTGACCAACTCTGACTGGGGGACCCCGAGGCGTTCCCAGGCCAGTGT
>CALSBV010011748.1:2426780-2468909 GCA_943590825.1 Bovichtus diacanthus
ACACACACATATAAATATTTGATTATATATACATATATATATATATATATATATATATATACATACATACACACACACACATCATTATATTATATATACACATATTATAAATAAAATAAATATATATAAAATATTTATATATACTGTATATATATATATATATATATATATATATATATATATAATAATTACTGATTCATTATCACATAAGCAGCTATAATTTTTGTAGCTGGTTGAGGTGGAGCTACTTTTAACTACTTTATATATTTGGGTTGCTTTAACTATAACAATGCATCATATACTATACTATATCATACAACTGTATAGCATAGGATTTTTTATGCAGAATCTAATCTTTTATTACAATATGGGAAATATTGTTAAGATTAAGGCAGCATCAAGTGAATGCATTATTTTTCCAGTACTGTATTTAATATATACAGTGAAGTATACAACTAGCTAGCATTTGTAGGACTGGCTGTCCACTGTGACAGGCAGGATACATGCCAAAGTGTCAGAATCACAGGGAGACACTAGTGTACACAACTGCTGGAGCTATAGTTTAGCTATAAATCGCCTACATGTTGTCAAACGTTTCACCCTCTCACATCATTACTTCGGATGAACGCAAGTAGTTTTGTCAACATTATCCATGAAATAAAACAAAAATACTTACGTTCCCTCCGTCATGTTTGTGTTTGACACATAAAAGTGGAATCCTCCGCTGAACCTTATGAATGAATTTATTTTCAGGTGCTCTGGAAAGACCGCCCCGATCGCTCTTTTTATGGGAATTGTAGTTCTTTGAAGACACTCTAGGTAACTGTTCAATACAGTTCACACTTCACTTCCCAGCGGACCTCGCGGTGCCGTCCGAGGAGTTCTCCACATGGAGAGACATGAGCAGAGACCCGGCTGTCCAATTGTAATCCGGTTGGGCGGAGAAAAAGGCGGGTCTGCCGCGAGGTCCTCCAATCAAAGCGCTCCTACGACGAACACTACACATGTGCTCACACATTGATGGAGATGATACAATGCTGGAACATATAAACTGCTGAATGACAACTGGGCTAAATGGGAAGTTTACTTGAAAATAACACTTTATTTCAGCTGTCACACGATTTCATAACTCAACAATACAAAAATTGGTTCAAACAAGCCATTCTATGGATTGTAGCACACTTTGAGAAGAAGCATCTCATCAGGTTTGTGCAAAAAACAACACAAGTAAAAAATCTTGATTTTCTTTTACCCTTATACAAACCCGGACAGACAAAAAAAAAATACACACACTGTTGCTAACAGACTAAAAGATTCACAACAAAGTGAACTCAAGTTTGCCACAGACTGCCGCTGTATGGAGAAGTTTTATTTGTCCTCATTTTTAAAATATTTGCATAGCTGTAGAGTCCTTTGTTGCGCTTTCCTTCAACAGTTCATCAGTCATCAACAATGCTCAGCAGACCACTCAGTTTCAGTCTGCAGGCCAGTTCCTCCTCATGGCTCGCCAAAATCTGTCGCTCGAGTTCCTTAATTCGCCATGCCATAGATACAGGCGGGGTTTTAGGCCAGGCCGCTTTGTCCAGATCATCAGGCTCTGGCTCCTGGAAAGTCGAAAGAAGGAACATGCATGATTACTGCAAATCGTGATTGCAACATTTCAAAAATATTCTTTATAAATCTCCGCAGGACATAACTTGATCACTGAGTGAGGTGAGGGCACATGTCGTACCTGTGTGAGAGTGGCTCCTCGAGGCTTGGCTGTGGGCGCCTGCGTTTTGGTTGTGGGCGTGGACAACAGAGTGGAGGATGGAATGAAAAGCGGTGTGTATAAATGCTCCAAGGGGTCGCCATCCAGCCAACGCTGAAGCTGCTCCATGCTCCTGTAGACATGAAACATATATATTGTAGAACTCTCTTTGTGTGGTCGAATACCATGCCAAATTCATTAACACCACAGTACCAATGTCACACGTAAGAAAATGTGATTAAAATTCCAAAAGACCTTTTTATCGATGTTTGATGAGATATATTCTCGTCTTTCAAAAAAGCGTAATCTACTAACACGAATTATAGATGAATTGAAAACCCATTAACAGCAGTACTGTAGCTGTACCTTTTGCTTTCAGCCTTCTCCTTGTCTAAACCCTGGAGGACTTTGTGAGCCAGTAGCTCTGGTGCTGTGGGAGTGTGCGTGATATCCAGCGGGGCCGTCGCGGCCTGGAGAGGCTCCACTATACTGTGGAACAACCTCTGTCTGAGGGACAGACTGCTGGGCGTGGCACTAGGAGCTGCACCTGCCCTGAGGATGGAAGAGGAAGGGAGGAAGAGGAGGAGGAGAAATTGAAAAAAAGAAGAGAAGTACTGTGATTGAGTAGCTGCGAGGTCGTAACAATGTCACTTGTACCCTTCAGTAATCACGCGTATTTCTACTGAACTACACCCAACAACGAGTGAGCACGAGCTGAGCAGATGCACGCTTCCTTCTGCACGGTGACACGGTTGGCAGGTGCAAATATGCATTTCTGATTTTGGGGTGAACTGTCCCTTTAAGGTTAACGTCTAAAATACTGATGGCAATTCTTTTAGAGGAGGTTTTGGACCTTCTTACCCTTCACTCTCTTGCTGCTTCTCTCTGTGGGTTTGTCTGATGACCTGGGTCCATTCCTCAGGTGGCTGGAAACCCTTCAGAGAGTCTGCGGGGAGGTAAACAAGGATCTCCCCATCATCCGTCACAGCATCTTAAACAACAAAACAAACAAAGAATTACATGTCATGCACGTCATACACACAGTTCAATAACTTTCCCTAAGAATGTTCTCACCTTCACAGACGGTTGGTCCGGGGATCTGCCAGTCTTTCAGCTTGTGGTCTATGCAGATCACCAGCATGTCGTCCCAAGGAATCTGACTGAAGGCTGGACACACATTCTCTTCTTTGTCGCTAAAGCTGCTAATGGTTAACCTGGATCCGGGGGTTCGGCTACGGTGACCCTTGAGCCTGACCCTTTCCAGAAGGTTTTCCAGCCGTGACATTAGAAGCGGCTGACTGCGTCGTGAGACTGGGATCTGAGCAGAGTAGCGGAAGATGGAGGAGCAGAGCTCAGACCACGAGTCTGGAGAGAGAGGGAAGGATTAAAAAAAAAAAAAAAAAGACAGTGAGGAAGGAGGAGGAAAGTATAATACATGGATTATTAGTGTTGTCACATCTCAGTCACTGACCTGTGGCAGAGATCTGCTCCCACTGAGGCAGCTGCAGGCTGAGGACTGCTTTGCGCAACCAGTCCAGGTGCTCAGCAGAGTTCCAGCCCAGATGAGGGACAAAGTCACTGGATTCAGGCAGGCAGAACTCGCCTGGCGGCCACGAGAGACTACTAAGATCCTGGGACGACACTTGGTCAGCAATGTGAGCCAGGACGGCGTTGTACAGCTGGATGACAGGCGCAGGGTCCTGGGAGGAAAGACATGCAGCGGCACGCTCCTGCCGGTGGCCGTAAACTCTGGGACTGAACTCACGACTCAAACTGGCCTCGACAAGCTGCACCAGGGTCTGACAGGAGAGTGGGGAGGGGGGTGGAGCACGGGCCAGCAACCAACGTGTAGCCTGGATTAGCTAGAGACACACAGAGAGAAGTTGGAGAAGCTTAAGAAATGTTTCAAAACTAATCAAACCATCTATAGTATATCAGTGATTCCGAACATGTTTGGCTTCTGAGCCCTCACAATGAAGGAGGGTCTACATGCAAAACCTTATCCCATGTTGCATCACATAATGAGCAGTGAGCACTAAACAGTAATGTTCCCCTTGACACTTCTCAGATTGTTTTGAATATTTCTTAGAGACCACATGGGGCAAACCTATACAACATTTCACAAGAGCAACGCTTATAGAAAAGTCACATTAAAAAGAATCTGACAAACAGAAAAACAAACCTGTTCTTTCTTCTTTACCATCTCATTAATCATCTCGCTAACCCTCAGATTCCCACTCCCCTAATCTCCCACAGAGTGTCAGAACCTTTAACCTTTAATTACTGATTTGTTTAGCCACTTTGGGGCCGTGGAAACAAGTTGTGAACACACCACTGACATATCACCTTTTAGGTTGATATGATATAACGTGTTAACAAACACATCCAGGAGATACAGAGCAACATTATTATTCATTTGAAGTTTTTATTTTTTATATTCAATCTTTAGCTCTGTTATGGTCTCCACCAAGGAACATATCTGGCTCTTTATCTGCTTAATGCTCCACTATGTTCAACAGCTAGCTCGTTGGGTGCCGAGCAGGTAGTGTTCAGTGGGTTTTTAGAGATCCATAAAGCCGAGTCGAGCTTCAGATTCAGGTAATTCTGCTTCTATCAAATCCCAACAGTCCTGCTCGTGAAAGTGAAGGACATTCAACATTAAAGACAAAAAAAAAAGTTCAAAATAAAAGAAATGCGTTTGTGTAATACCTGTTTTGATCCCTGCAGGTCACTTGTGGTCTCTGGTATGAAGAAGAACGTGTACTCTGATATCAAGCCTTCCTGGACCAGCGTGTGCAGCATCAGGGCTGAGGCACCACGGGAGGAATAGATCAGAGTTTAATTCAGATACTGTTCCATAACTAAAGCCTTACGTACGATGTCACTTCATAAAATGATTGCATACAATTCAATCACCTGCATTTCGTCAATGGCTATTTGAATATCCCTGGTTGTCTTTTTGTGACCATTACTTTAACGCTTCTGCATCACTAGGGACATTTTTGGCTTTTTAATTTTTACATAAAAAACAAAACAAAAGTGGCATTATGTTAACAAACTGGCATTTAAAAGGGTTACAATCCTGAAAATGACTGAATATTTTGTAGTTATGATCAGGAGTGAATTTGGTGAAAAGATTTAACTTATATATTATTTCATGGCAAGGGAGTATACAAATGTATATAATAATAATACCTATTTATGTCATTATTACTGTTATTAATTACCTTCTTCAAGGTCCCGTGTCTCCCCAGTGCCACCCTCAGGCCCTGGCACCAGAAGGACCAGAGGCAGTGGGCAGTGCCAGCTGCTGGCTTGCTGCAGCTGTTTGAGCTGAAGCAGGGCCGACAGCAGAGGTACGTCCTGCTCGTCCTGCCCCGCCTCCACGACGGGCATGGCGGGGAGCAACACCATCAGCGCTCCCGTCCCCTGGAGCTCACAGCACTCCTCCGCTTTGGACAGGCCGTCTTCAGACAGAGGGCCTCGGGACGCCTGGGAGACACCACAGAGGAGACCCGTCAGAACATTTCATGATACACAGCGCCAAGGCCCGTCACTTAAAATTTGTATCTACCTAAACAACAGATATAGTACAAACTAGTTTCTCGATACCAACGTGGGTTATATATAAGTCTCATTATATAGAGAAGCATATAGTGTTTGTGAAGTTAATGATGAATCTGTCGCATTCATACAGCAAAGCTATTGCAGGGCTTTTAAACCCACCGATTAACATTTAACATCTAAACATGACTTATTTTGTCAATGTCAACCATTTGATTTCATAACTTGAAAAAAATGTATATTAAATGTATAAAAAAATATATATATATATTTTTTAAATGTGAATAAAAATAAAAGTTGTATCCAAACTGTACAAACTCACGGTGCACCACAAGAAAATAAGAACATATTACCTATATTTATCATTTTTAATCTTTGAAATTTTCATCCTTTTTCTAATTCTTATTTTTTTTTTTTTTTACTCTTTTTCTAATTATTAATTTTTATTGCCACTGCACATATTAAATGAGAACTTATATACACTGTATATTCTAATCTTAGGTTATGGTTATCTTTTATTTTTTATTTATTTTTATAAATCGTCTTTGCAAAGTCAACTTGTGCAATAGACAAATCGCAAAAGACTGATATTGAGCTCAGGGAGCTTTAGTTAGGAGTGTATTAGCTGAAAACTGCACTTTAAAATGTAACTATCATTCTTTTAATTTTTTTTATTGGTGCCGTTTGTGTTCAACAGTTATCGTATATTTTCCTCATATCGTGCAGCCCTACCTGGCTGAATACACATGGTCTCAAAAACATGCAGATTCGTTGATCTCTTTTTTTGCGTTTGACTGCAGTCTGATCTCACCTTGACGCTGATGTGGACTTTGTGGGTGCGCAGTCCTTTATCCTGGAGTGTGTTGGTGACACAGAGGGTCTGCAGTGTGCCGTCGAGCTGCTCCTCCCTCCCCTCGGACTCCTTGCCACCACCAAGCTTCACCTCCAGCCAGTCGGACAGGATCCTGAAGACACCAGACAAAGACTCAATGAAATGCTCAGGGAACACTGGAAGAAAAGTTTTTCAATCCTAAAAAAAAAAAAAAAAAAAAAAAAAAAGGTAATCAAAACATCCGTCTGTCACAACTTCCGTTACTGTCGGGAACCTGCTTACCGGTCTGCCGGGCTGGCTACACTCTCGTGGTCGCTCGGTAGGAGGAGAACAGCTTTCCAGAAGATCCGGTCCGGTGGGTTGGGGATATTTTCTGTCACCAGTGCTGGCAGGTCGAGTTGGGCCCACATGGACTCACTGAGAGAAACACCAAGCGGGGGTTTAAAATGCTGCTTTGTGACATGGACCACTGACTGAATAAAAACACACCCGTGACTTACTAGAGCAGCTGCTGATAGAAGAAGTGGACTCTCATCTGGTGGGTCGCTTCTTGTCTCATTTTCAACAACCTTATCAAAATAGAAAAAACATGTTTCATACTTCATGGAGCAGTAAAGTGACATTTATTTCAAGTTTGACAAAGATAGTCAACTAAAAACAAGACTCAGCCATGCTGCAAAGATCTACCCGAACAACCATACATCATGTGCTGTAAATGATATAATAATACAGTGGCAAATACGCTGATGCAGCATATTCAACAGTTTTCAATGTGCATTGTTAACCTTGAGCTACAGCACTTAGAAAACAATGATGTCTATGTCAAAAACATACAGTCATATATTAAGTTAAATCTTTTAACCAACTACAGTTCTGATCATACCTACTAAATATTTATTCATTTTTAGAATTTAAAACCTTTGAATGTTAGTTTCTTAACATAATGCCTCTATTGTTATAAAAAAAATTTTTTTAAAAACACATCATACTAAATGCTAAGGAGATTTTATTTTTTTCACGGTCTGGTCAGATTTTTTTATTTTAAAACAGATATCTTCTTCCTAAAAGTGCTCTAAAAATACTATTTATTAATATTATTTTTCAATTTCATTGAAGTTAACCAGCCCTTACTAACTGCTAAATGTTAATTTTTCAGAATTCAAACCCTTAAATTGCCAGTTTGTTTACACAATGCCAGTTGTTTTTTAATGAAAAAACGAACAAACAAATGAATTGAATTATTTACAGTTTACTAAATGCTATAGGGATTTATTTACCTCCAGTCTGGGCTATGTCAATGATTAGCAACAACATTGATTTTGGTGCATTTCCTAAAACACTGCAGTGCTCCATAATACAGCAGCAACGCCCCTGGTGGTAACCAAGGAAATAGCATGTATTTGCACCAAAGGGCAAACATGAGAAAATGGTTTAATCCGGTGGAAAATACTAAAAACTACAATTTTGAAGCCAGAGCTCGAGATTGAAAGTCTGATACTCTAATGAATAATATTATCCTGTAATGGGATAAAAAAAAATTGTGGTTTTATTGAGTTTCAATGAGGACATTTTTGCCCCCAAAGCTGCTTTCACATGATCAGCGGTGAAACCGTTCTGCGCTGGCTGTGCCGTCTCTTTCCTGTGGAGAGAGCCGTGCCGCCCGACGAGGTGTAAGCTCGCCACCAAGCGCTGTGGTCAAAGTTCAAATTATGTCAACTTTGACCTTGATTGCCACTGACCTTTCAAAGCGCAACCAGTAAGATAACAGCAGTATGAAGCGGCACAGGCAAGCAGGGGAGGTAACCATAGAAACATAATTGAACTGTCTTCACCTGAGGCTCTGCGCCACACCTCGCGATGAGAGCAAGCGAACATTTCCTACCACGTGAAGGCAGCTTGAGGGTCCGAGCGTTCGTATTGTTATAGACTTCTAATAATAGCAGCTGAGGTTGAACTCATACCCTTTCCAAAATGTATTCCATATGTATTAACAAAGTCAAAACATGTCCCTTGTGATGCATAAGGGTTAAGACCGGCTTGGAAAAAACAACCCCACTTAGAGATGAACATACCTGGTGCTGGAGAGGGCCAGGATGCCGGCGTTTCCCAGGTTGACCACACCTCGGGCCAGATCTGCCATGGAGGGCTCTGCAGGGGCGCTGGGAGCCAGAGCCTTCAGTTTGAAGCGAGGGTCCACACAGCAAGGAGCTGCAGGGAAACCTCTCATCTGTCTCTTCAGCTGCCGACGTACTGCCACCACATCACGCCACCTGGTGGTACGGATGAGAGGAGAGAAAAAGAAACGGATATTGAACCATCATAAAGGGTATCTTAGCAACATCCAGCCAGAGTCAGAATGGTTTACTGGGGTATAAGATTGATGTTGGCCCGTTATCAAATAATTGACATCGGCTAGGCAAAGAAACTCTTGGATTCCATCGCAGTGTTCAGCGTTACATGATGGTCGGAATATTTCTGTTTCTTACCTTTTGATGTATTTGTTGATGCGTTGCAACTCAGCCTCAAGGATGTCTTCAACCAACAGAGCGATGTCTGCATCCAAAGTCTCCTCAACTAGACAGCTACACACCTGCTCCGAGCATTTAGCTACACGGTTTGCTTTCTCACTCACTGCGTGTCTGAAAAAATTAAAACAATGAAGAAAAATAATTTTAAAAAAGTGTCAATTTAAATCAAGTGAAACTCATTTGTAAAAATAAGCGTTCCACTGGGAGACGTTAAACTTTATGATATTCCTCTTTAATTGTAGCACCTTATTATGGTTTTAAGTCGTCTTGTTAACCATGTAACTTCACATCAGAACACATTAGAATTTGGTCGAGTTTTAAAGGCTTACTGGATCTCAGAGGTGGCAGTCTCCTTGATGCTCTCATCTAAAACTTCGTAGATTAGCTCTGAGCAGAGAGAGAAGCTGAACTGCATCAGGAAGGCCTCCTGCTCCTGCCTCCTCCTGCCACACACAGACATGGAAAAAGTCAACGTACAGAATTCCTTATACCCACAGCATTCATTGTATATTGTCACTTTGTTTATTTTACCAGCATATATTAACTTTGGTTGTATTTTTTGATCATGATTATTTAATGCTTAGCTCGATCCGGGCAAAAAATTGTGTCGAGATTGCTGCCGAAAAATATGACGCCGGGATTGTTTCATTTCAAGTATTTAAATAGTTTTTGGTTTACACGAGTGATTGAGTCGACGAAACACCAGATTATGTTAAAATTCAAGCATTTTTCAGGGATTATATTCAAACATTCCTAACCTTGAAAACATAACGGTCGAAATGACAATCGATCCGGAAAAACGGAAGATGCTTCGCTGCGTTTTTTTTAACCGTGGATTTGTTTCTCTTTATTATATCTAACAACATGATATGATGATGGGAAATTAAATCTTCTTGCAGGGGGAACTGTTCTTTGTGGAAAATAAAATGATTGTGCAGCGCTCCAGAAGGAATGCTTTGTTGGGAGTTTAAAAGAATGAATAAATGAAAGAAACCTCTACCTAAAAAAATATATATATAAACTATATAACATAAAAACAGCTAAATATGCATGTCCTGTTTTTTGGGTGAGCGTTAAAAAAAAATAAAATAAAAAATGTGGCCCTCTTTCTTAAGTGTACTGATAAATCACGGTGAGCTATAATCAACAGGTCATCATCAGGCTGTCAGGAGACCAACCTGGCTTCTTCAAGCTTGCGTTTCTCTTCAGCGACAATCTCCTGTTCCAGCTTGATCTCGGTGGAGGACATCTCCTGCAGCATCTGTCCCAACACCTCGCTCACCAGAGACTCCACCTGCACACCGCTCTCCCTGCCGAGCCAAAAAGGCAATAGGACATTTAGTCATCTTAACAAAAAAAACCATCTGTACACACACTGTAATCAAATTGATAAATGATGAGTGTGCAGAAGTGAACAAAAAGGCAGAGCATGATTTAAGTCATGCACAAGAAAAGCTGGATAGGGAAATCACTTGAACTTACGAAAGAGCTGTTGTGACAAATCTGCCACCAGCATCGGCCACCTCCCTCACTGCTGCTCCAACCACCTCTTCAATCACACAGTCTAGTTCAGCCATGATGTCCTGCAGGAGGGAAAGAAAACAGCACAGTTCCTGTCATGCACACACTGAGAACTACAAGGACAACCGGTTCACTGTTGCTTTAATAAAAGTTGCACTAAATACAGACTTCGCCATCAATCGTCTGGTCTATGAAATGTAAGAGAATAGCTATGAAACGCCAACTTCGACCGATCACACATATTTCCTTTTTGCTAAATCCGATTGCAAAGTATAATTTCATTAGGTCGTCCACGGCAGGCATGATACACGGCAAGCGGCGGGGTCTGTGGTGTGAGGAGGTTGATCCAACCTTGCAAAGTGAAGCCATGTGGTTCCTTCTTGCAAAGTTATGACTTTATGATGTCAGAAATAATTCAAATCTTTTTTTTTTGCTTGAATTTGTGAGTTTTTTTCCTCATAAATGTTACCGCTATAATCTCAGAGAACAGCCATGTTATTTTCTGTCATAAATGTACGACTTTAATCTCTGTATATTACCCCAGTCCCCAGACTGTGTTCTTACTTTTATTTATTTATACCTACAATGGCCCTGATACTCTGTCCTACTGTAACTGTATAATAATCCTGTACTGGAGAAATGCTGGGAAACGTATTACAACCACAGTGCTCACCTCATTGCTGTACAACGGCTGAGGTTTGGGTGGAGGTGACGGCGGTTTGACAGGCTGAGGTTGAGGTATGGGCTGGAACAGCTGCTGGACGTCTGCTGGGTGGGCCGAGCCGAGCAACGCCTCACCGGGCGGTGCTGTGTCACCTGCAACAGCTGGAGGGAACCCAAATATAGCGGGCAGGTCTGGAACCACCTGCGTAAGCAACTCAGCACTGGGCAGTGCCTTAACCTCCACCTTGGCGGCAATAGCTGAGAAAATTAAGAAACATGTCAGCTGTTATTAATGAGACGGACTCTTTACATTTTCATAGATGTGATAGGATGATATACTTATTTCTCAGAATTCATTTTAAGGGGGTTGTTACTAAAATGATACAGGCCCCGTCATTGTAGAAGTTAAGTGTTTTATTATCAGAAAAATGTATTCCAGTGGCTCTGCAATGGGACATAAAATAGTTCAGAAGGGTAACTTCAAGAGCTGGAAATAAAAGATATATATATTTTCCAGCTCTGCATACAAAATAATTGATGTACAGGTTAGTGTGCATGAGACACCGCGATCCTTAGCAAATACAAGTACTGTAAATGGAGAAATAAAAACTATTTGGCAGGGATTAAAAAGTAAGGAGAAAAGGAGTAAATACCTTTAGACTGGCTTGGACTGGGGTCAGCCAGAGGGCCTTCTCCTCTGTACTTGTTCTGGGAGTCAAAGCTGCAGACGGGGGTGTGCTGGAGAGGCTCGGGGAGGGGGCCTCCGTACACCACCTCGCCAATCAACACCATTTTCTTTGCGAGGATGACCTCTGACTTCTTCTCGGACAGAGGCAGCTCCGGCTCCTGATAGGCTACCCGACTCAGCTCTACCACACTGCGAACAATATTCATTCAACACAATCAAAAATGACTTTACATTTTCATTGGACATAAACTAGAATATACGGTGGATAGGAGTTACAGTAGTTTGGATTGAAAAACTCAAACAGGTTATGTTTGCCTGTCTGTTTGTTAGCAGGACACCTTAACAACAACAATGCTAATAACTCTCAGTGAAACATGCAGAGTGCCACTAGCACCATCATGTGGCCTTCTATGAAGACATTTCAATTGTTGCTCATAACTACTTTAAGGGATAGTTCGTATTGATTGAAGTGGGCTTGTATGAGTTACTTATCCATGGCCTCCAAACCGGTGCTGTGCCGGCGGTCATCTGCTGCAGGTAACACACTGACTATGGATAAATACCTCATACAACTCCACCTAAAACTATCCAAACTACCCCTTTAACTCTGAGCTACAGAACTAGCTACAGCAGGTCTATAATTCTGAGGCTGCAATCATTTGTTGTGCAATTACAGATTTTTGTTGTTCTCCAAAACTTAAGTATCAACATTAGCCACTCAAACTTCTATCAGACCCCCAGGTAGAAACTCACCCGTCGTTGACATTGAGGCCGTACTGCTGGATGAAGTCAGTTGCCTCTTCGGTGTTGCGGAACATTAACATCCGGACAAAGTCCTCAACTGGAAACGCGGTTGACCGTGGACCCACAGTGTGGGCTGTGTTCATGGTCTTCAAGGCCTTAGCTCTGACCTGTAAGCACGCACAGACACACGCAGACACACACTTGAATGAATACAAATATTGAACAACACAAACTTCTGTCTGGACCTGCTCCGTCATGCAACACTTCCCAAATAAATGATTTGCATCTACTATTTTAACACCAGCAGTTACAAAGTCTGCGTGCTGACCATATCATTTCTCATACACCAAAGTTAAAGAACACATCCAAATGTGTGAACACCCTTTAGACAAGTTCACAGTGTTCTCAGTGTCAATCATCGACGCAGGAAAGAGTTTCTGACCTGATTGAAGTATCTGTGGAGGAGGCAGCTGGCGAGGTACGAGGCTCCTTTCACCAGCTTGAAGAAGCGCACAAAGTTGTTGCTGTTGACTGCAGTGAACGCCTGCACGGCAAACTTTACCTCGGGGGAATTGCGCACCTCGTCACGGAACTGTTGCACTTCACTGTGTGCACATGGAGCGTGAGGAAGTGTTACACAAAACGCGGCGAATGCAAACAAATGCAAAGTCACAGCTAAAAGATGTGTACAATCTTTTTCAAATGTACCAATTTCTTGAAAAAGACAGGAATAGAAAACAGGTGCTTGACACATAATTCAATGTTATTACACCAACATCGTTCATTATTTGTGTATTAGTGCTTCAAAAAGGACTGACCGCAGGATGTCACCATCGTTGAGTTTCACCAGCACGCTGTACTGGCGAAACTCTGCCTCTAGGGGGCAGTAGACGTGGCGCATGTTCAGGTCCTGGTACATTTCTTTGAGACTCTGAAGGCACTTTGTCATGTTCTCGTTGTTGATTTTGGCGTCAAAAGCCGACACATGCTCCTCGCAGAGGTGGTGAGCACAGTGCACGTGGAAGCGTGTGCACTTCTCAATCAGCGACACTGTGTGTGGGCAGCACAGGTGCTGCTGGGTGATGTCCTGTGTGGAAGATAGAGGAATGAAATCAGTCTAGAAACATTTGTCAGAACTTGTCAGGTGCTCCCCTGTGCAAAAATAAAACTGGACTCAGAAAGTGTGTTGAAACAATGGGGTCGCTGCTACACACGGATTCAGAGTTCAGATAGTTGTGTGTGAGGAGGAGGTGATAGCAAAATGATAGCGATAACACTCACAAGCTTAAGTTTTACGAAAACAGAGGTGAGTCTGGAGCTATTCAAACATGGAACTTAAGACATTTTTGCTTAAAAAGGAATACTTTACCTACAAATGAAATCATATGTTTATCAATTACTCACCCTGTATTATCTTGAATTTGTAAAAAAAAAATAAAACTTTGTTTAAAGTCTTGATGAATTTAAGTAAATAGGGGACATTTTGGAACAGCAAAACTACATCAAACATTTTCACTAAAACCTTACTATTTGAAACACTTTGAGACTGTTTAAGCAGACGTGTATTAAATAATACGTTTTAGTCAAAATACATGCGTTTCTGAAGTAGTGAGCATACGGCTGGATACATGAGACTTGCATTATATTACACAAGTTGTGTGAGAGTTTGTAAACGGATGTTTTGATGTAGTTTTGTTGTTGTTAATTCACTTTTCTTTTTTTTTTTCACCGTGGAGGCATGTGAGAAAAAGAAAGTTTTATTCAAGAATTTAAGGTAACGTGGCTGAGAAATCGATAAACAAATGGTCACTTTGAAGTGTTCCTTTAAGCGGTAACGTCATCGTCTAACATTACACGTCTGCAAACAATGCAACACACACTCACATGCAACAAAACGTCTTCATGGAGAAAAGCTTTTTTTTTGCATTGCAATAAAAAAATATATATAAATAATAATAATATATAAAAAAAATAGAAGAAGTGCGATGAATTGCATTCAACAGCTCTAACTCTGAACCAAGTGGCAGATACAACAAAATAGCAAACAGTGTGCAGCCGAGGTTTGACACTCCCGTTTATTTTTTTGATTGTATTGCGACTTTGGGGATAAAATGTAAAAGATTGTTTCCATTTTTAAGATAAACTGATCGAGGAAACGCACGCACTTATCGACTCACAAGGTACTTGAGGACAACCATATCATGTTTGTTTTTCTTTTATATTCACACAAGATTTAGGCGTGATTACAGCTGACATTTGCTCAACTGAAGCAAGTTCTTACCTTGCGGATGCCGCGGGTCCTGTTCCAGACAAAGTCATACCAGTCCCGGTAGTTGTCATGGCCATGGTCCATGATCGGAGTCACCAGATAGTCCATCGTCATGCTGAGCACAGGTAGGGGGCGCAAATCGTGGGGCAGGGGCTCCTCCTGGTCGGCTGATGAGCGGCTGTACTCCTTGATGGCTGCCGAGTGATCCACCTAGTCGGGGACGGGAAGCGGCTTCATTTTTTGTCTAAAGTGCTCCCACTTGCAGAAACAGAATTAGTCATGTGCCTGGATAACAAGCTACCTACAGTGTGATCTTATTCCACCAATGTAATAATATGCAGATTGTCCTAAATCAGCAGTACATGGAACTTGATTAAAAAATAAATAAAAGAACATTTATTTTAGTCCTTCTTTACTTTGCATTCCTAAATTGAGGGAGAGTATAGCAAGGAACCCATGTTGCAAAAGCTTGCCGATTAAATAAAAAGCACGTCTAAAAGAATAACTGACGGAGACGTGATGATGAACATCTCACAGTTCGATCTCAGCTTTAAAAAGCCTGAATGTGGAACAAAAAGCATTACCATCTCAGTATCTGGGATGACCTCGAAGACGCTCAGCTGTTTCCGCGTGTCCCTCATGTACCTCTCCTTCTCTGGACACATGTCAGGACACGTCCCCACAAACACCTTGGACAGGTCCAGGTCCGTCCTCTTGGGCCGACCTGTGCGGACATATCGCGCACACAGTTAGAATGCCTCTCGTGTTTTTAAGACTTGTTAATGGCTTCGATTGGTTGCCGTGAGAGGCGTCTTAACCTTGACGCAGGATCTTGTCTCTCTGCTCCAGGAGGCGGAACTTGTCCTCGGCGGTCCCCGCCACCTGGCCAATGAGGTGGAGGAGGGAGGAGGGGACAGGGCGCTCTGAGCTCTGGGCCTCTGTGCTGCTCTCTTTCTGGGGTTCAGTGTCAAACTGCAGAGACTTGGCTAATGGAGACTTCTTCACTGGAGAACTGACACATGAGAAGACACAGGGAAGTCAGTCACAGCACTACAGTAACCGTTGCCACTATATTAGGGTGTCCATAGGTCCTGGCCTGTTAGATCAAGGCATTACAGCGAGAGTTCCCTCCAAAACACTGTATTAATGTCATTTTTTAAACATCTTTTTATTTCCTTCTATTGAGGTTTTTGAATGAAGCTTTCAATGTCTGTCATATTTTATGATGTCATCACCCCCCCAAAAAAAATAATCCTTGAACAAAATCCTCAATCTGAATGAAGAGATTCCTCAGATTAAATGAGCCATATTTCTTGTTAAATCTTTAATGAATATAACTCGCATGTGGCAAACACGCAGTGAACATATTGTTTTTGAAAAGCTAAACAACCAACAAATATGGGTTGAAGCAGAATATTTCGTGAGATAAAAACATGGATGTGACTTTTGGAAATGATTAAATCGATCTTTTTTTTAATAAATGTTAACTTTTGGACTTCACAACGCTCTGCAGTTATTGGAAATGTTTGGATCGCACAAGTCTCAAACAATCCTACGCAGCCACCACGGGAATCTAATTATTACTAATAATATAACACTAATAATATTAGTGTAGCCTTATCTTCCATCTGCAACTGTGCACAAATACCATCTTTAACCCAATAGAGACGTGCAAAAAAAAAAAAAAAAAGAGACCGGTGCAGCATTGAAATGTTGATTTAGAATTCAAATGTCAACGCTATGAATGAAGCTCTGCAGTGTTCGGTACAGCCCTAATAATGACAAACACTGTCAAACATGTGCAAGTGTGTGTACGAGTGTACCTGCGGCTGAAGGCCATGATGCTGCTGACCGCAGGACCTCTGAGTGCAGGTTTTCTGTGTGGGGAGGAAGCCGCCTTGGGCTCCGTGTCCTCCTGTCTTTCTCCCTCTACCTCCTCTCTTCCCGCTGCAGGTCTGCTCTCTTTGTCCCCTGGACCTGATGCACAAGAGCAAGATAGTAACGCACTGCGAGGAATTAAAGCAGGATTCCCACAGCTTAAGGCAAGTTAGTTTTAAGACTTACATGCCACTCAGGAATGACATTTCAGAACAATTTTACACCCATTTTTTTTCCGTTATCAGGATCTGCTTTATTTGAATGCAAGAGGCATTTGGTAAAAATATATATATATATATTTAAATAGATTTAACCAAATATTTTGAGATTTTACAATGCAACATAAGAATAAAAAAAAAGGTTCATAAAAAAAGATCTGCGTGAACCCAGTAACAGTAATATGAAATAAACTGCTCTGAACTCTTTACATCAATATACAAACTATTTACAGTCACTTTTGCTTGTAGGTCTGTACCTCTTAACAGTCTCTCAGGTGTGAGAAATGATGTAGATATTAATTAAACGTGTACAGTAATATATTGTATTTACTCTGCTTCTTTCTCTGCCACAGGAGAAGGAGTTCCTGTCTATGCAGGAGTTTGCCTTTCTTCTTTGCCTTTGCCGCTGAGGCCTGAAAGAGAGTTGGCAGAGACAGGAAGCAAAATGATTTTGTGATTTCATTGAAAAATGCACATCATCACTTTTGGCCTGTTTCACAAAGCAGGATTAGTGGGTTAGTCTACTTTTTGGGGTTATCTCTGTAGTTAAACTGAGCGCAGTGGAAATGGGAGAAAGAAAGCAAAAAAGCTGTAAAAATCATAGCTTCACTGGACATATAAACAGGACATAGCAGGTAGCTAACTGACACTATGATTAATGACTCAAATACTGCAGCAAAAAAAGAGTGTGCCGAAAAAACTATGCTGGTTGAAACCTGAACGGTTATCATTAAGATGAAATTCAGGAAATTCAAAATAGCCAGAGTACGGTGAACTTGCTTTATGGTCGTACACGATCTACAAATTCAAAATAAGATTTACAATTGTGTCAGAGATCGGAGCCGGCATGTCCTCGAGAAAGTTGTGGCTATTCCGAAGGTTAATGAATAAACCGAAAGTCCAGATATCACAGTTTCCCACCAGCACTTAAACGCAGCACGCTGTCCATGCACACACATTTAACAAGTCTGAAAATCAACACAAAAAATATGTCACAAATATTTTTAGACATTTGCATACAGAGGATGCTTTTCGAAAGCGAAAATAATCAGATCTGTGAAGTTCCATGTTAAAAATTTTTTAAATATTTAATCAGGTTGTGGTGTGTGCATTTGTAAAACCGTTTTACACGTGTTGGAATTGCTTGGTATTTATGTGCGGATTGGGACACGCATTTGTACCAAAACGTAGGCACAAATAGATGTGCACATTTGTATATCTTATTTTTCTATTTTAGATCATGTAATACACATTTGTTACCATTTTAAGACTAATTTATTTCCATAGTAAGCAGCATTGAGTTCACTCACATGATCATCAAAGTGTACTATGGCCAGGTTCTTGCCAAGCCGGCAGAAGACCTTACGGACTCTTCCGAAACGACCAAAGTGCTTCTCAATCACGTCCTTCCTGTTGAGGGCTGGTGGCACATTCCTGCACTGGATGACGGTGCAGTCGCTGGGAGACATGCCGCCCAGGCTCTCTGAGCTCTCCCTGCGTACGCTACGTCTCACAGGGGTCGTGACTGCGGCGAGCTTTGAGTCAGGGGCTTTCGCTGAGTCTAGAGAAGGTTGATGGGTAATAGGCAGACAACAGGATGAGTATATTCTAATAACACAAAACGGATTCATGCATATTTCATGTGGTCCCCTGAAACATGTTTATCCAATAAACACAACAAGCCTCATGCTTTTCTTTAATTCATATACATCCCAAATATGTACTCGTTTTTGATGATTATAAATAAGATTCTAAGATTTTTTATTTTTTTTATTTATTTATTTTTTTTAAATCATGCAGAGTTTCAGAAATTCACAAGCACACTTTGATACAAAATGCAGGTAATACACAGTATGTATGATTTGTAAGTCTGACCTGACTCCTCATCTTTTTCCAGCACATCCCTGGTCAGTGCTGGAACTGTTGGTGGTGTAGTAGATAGGTCGTCACTCTGAGCTTGGACTTCTTCCCCCACTGTCTCCTTTGTCGCCTCGCGCCTCACTGGGTTGGTACTATCTTTACGAAGACCGCTTAACGCCCTCCCGAATAAGCCTACTGGTGGGCCGCGGGACCTCATCAGGGGCCGCTTTGAAGGATGTCTTGGTGAATCTGCTGGAACATCCTCATCCTCCTCTCCTGTGGTCGGATTCTCCGGGCCAGTGCTGGGGACTGCTGGGTCTTCCTTGCGCTTGGTGCCTTTGCCAAGTCGTGCAAATACATTTGTGTCTCTTAGGCCCTCGAGGTTGCTCCCTTTTTCCTCCGTCTCTGCTTTAGCTTTGGTGTCAACATAAGCTGGGGGCTGACCAAAATTGGTTCCTCCAAAAAGGGGTGTTGCCTGGGGCTGGAGGGTGTTGGCTGAAAAGCTGAAAGACGATGGGGTTGTGGGCTCGGTGATGGATGCCTTAGTGCTGGAGCTTGAGGGGGCGGCTGGCTGGGAAAAGGTGAACTGCAGTGTGTTGGAAGGAGCGCTGCTATTGTCAGTTGTTAGGGGATTGTTTTGAGCGGAGATAGAGGGGGCTGCAGCCGGCTGCGAGAAGCTGAAACCCAGCTGCCCAGAATTGGCCCCAGTCGACAGAGAGAAGCCAGAGGTGGTGGTGGTGCTATTTATGGTGCTCGAGCTGGTCTGGGACACACTAGTGCCAAAAGGTGAGCTGGACATCGAAGAAGAACTTTGAGGATTAGCGGGCTCAGGGCTGGCACTGAAGATGGGTTTGAACAGTGCCTCATTGGCCGGCTTGAAACTGTATTTGGATGGTCCAAAGCCTCTGCTCTGGGTCACGCTCGGAGTTGTGCCAAATCCACTGGTGGTGACACTTGAAGATGACGTCTGTCCAAACAGAGATTGTCCAAACCCCAGTGGCTGAAGTTGCCCTATGGTAGTGGTAGAGCCAGAAGTCATCTGGGAGTTTCCAAACCCAGAGGGCTGTTGGACAAACCCTGGTGGCTGTTTGACAAATCCTGGGGCCTGCTGGCCAAATCCTGGAGCCTGCCCAAATGCAGAGGGCTGCCCGAATGAAGGGGTCTGGCCAAAGACTGAACTCTGGTTTGGCGCAGTAGTCTGTCCAAAAGCTGGTGCAGGGCTACCACCAAAGCCTGAGCTACTCATTCCTAACGATTGCTGTCCAAATGCTGGAGTATGGCTAATTGTAGGCAGTGAGGGGGGCTGTGTAGACGTCTGTCCAAAAGCAGGGGTCTGTCCAAAGATGGTATTTCCATGAGGCGTGGGCTGATTTAAGACAGAAGGCTGTCCAAACGCGGATGGTTGAAAAAAGTTGCTTGGGGCCTGGAAAGCTCCACCTTGCGGACTTCCAAACGGATTGGACGGATTCATGCCGCAAATATTAGCGGATGTTTAGAATCCTTGGTTATTTGTTGAAAGAAATGTTTCTCCAGGCATTCAAGAGGCATAAACGTGTAACACTGTTCTCGTCCGTCACGCTTTTCAGCGTAACACCCTGTCGCGTACAAGACAACAGGACGCTATGAAGACGGGAAGAAATAAAAAATACATGACTCGGCCGCTAGCATAAGCTAACACCACCGACATTGTTTAAGTTAGCTTAGCAACGTGTGTTCCATTTCCATTAAAGTTGTTAAATTGACAGAAAACACTGATCCTAATGATGTACTGGAAAAATATGAACGTTGTATACAAACGAATCTCACCGTTCAGAGTTAGTGTTCGCTATGTTGATTTTCTTTTTTTTTTTTTTCGGTTCAAACCCAAACTCATCACCCTACATCCGGTTCCGGTCCGACGCTCAACCCTGTCTTTCCGCTACTGCCAACGTTTCGACCGTTTCATTGAATGAACGTGGGACAGCTTTCTTTAAAAGACAGCATTTTTTATTTCTTTCAACTGTATTATCATATCCACACAGCCCAGAGAAAGCTTACATAATAGGTTTCGTGGACCTACATGTTGCTAACGTTGCTGCTACCGTGTCACCTTGAATTCTGCCGGCCCGGAATGGCTGAACATCTGTCGCGGTTAACGCAAAGCCGACCGGCCCTTCTCGTAAATTAAACAACCGTTTTATCTTTTTTTTACGGCGAATTTTAAAATGGGAATAGTATTGCGCAATCTCCAAAAACAGGTGCCTCTCCGCCGCGCTAGACTGCGCAAGGATGTTGATACACTGAGGCACATTCTGGGCATCCAGAAATTTGACCTGGGCATCGTCTGTGTGGATAACTACAGGATTCAGCAAATCAATAACATATACAGAAAGAAGAATGAGCCCACGGATGTCCTCTCGTTTCCATTCTACGAGGTAAGTATGACTACAACACATGCTACTAAAAATCTAAACTGATAATATATGTAATGTATGCTATCTTTCGTTGATGTATAGACAGATAGACATTTATAAATGCAAATGAACTCACCATACTTGACATTGTACTTAACACCACCATCTCCCCTTTTAAATGTTTATTTATTGATTAATGGCTGTCTTGTTGTATTATCCCTACTATTAACATCTCTTTATTTTATGTTAACACCAGGGTTGACCAAGAATTCTCTACGAGTTATTTTATGGACTTCTTGAAACAATCCCAATTGAAATGGTTCCTTCACCTGTTTTTAGGACCTGAGGCCTGGTAAGATGCCTCTCCCGCTTCATAGGGATGAGCACAACCTTGGGGACATTTTCTTGGGGGTCGAGTTTGTGATGAAGCAGTGCAAGGAAGAATCCCTAGATCTGCATGGAGCCCTCACTGTGAGTCGCTGCTGCACTGTACACCATGATTGGTTGAGTTTTTTTCTTATGAAACTGCTTTGTTCCACATCTCCTACAGTAATTATGGTCCTAAACTATGACTTCCACCATCCTGACATTGATTGCTCCTCTTTTGCTTCATGTTCCAGGCTGTCACTGCACATGGCATCTGTCACCTGTTGGGCTACAGACATGAGACAGAGGAAGAATGGACTGAGGTTTGTATGGAGATCACATGGTGAACGAATGTTGATGTGCAAAACACATCTAAAGAGTCACTTCGACCAAATTACAAAGTAACATTTTCTCACTGAACTTGAGTTATGGTACGTATATTCTATTATATTAAGGTAAAAAAAAATAGTCCCATGTGTTCAAAGAGTAAATACTATTAAAAATTGTGAATTATAAACTTATTTAAATCAGAATGTAGTTTGTAAAGCACCATAGGAGCTACTATGTTTAAAAAGGTTTGAATGTTTCCAGATGCTGCAGAGGGAAAACTACATTCTAAACGAGTACAACAGACTCACAGGGAGAAATCTGGAGCCACTGATGAAGAGATGCAGTCAGGATAGGTGACAGTGCCTGCTCACTTTACACTACGGTGCTTGATATTATTGTTCACTATCCTGTAACAATGGTGGACTACTGTTCTGACTGTATTCACCGACATGCTGTCTTCTCCACAATCACAATCTGTGGCTGCGGTTTTTAAGGACTCTTATCCCCTGGCAGTGCACATACAGCGGTTTGATTGTGGATGTCCTTCACCAACACTGGATGCGAGTGTTGTTACAAGAGTTTTCAACATCAAATTAAAAAGTCTGTGAACTTTCACCGTAATATTTTATTAAAATCTGCTTTAGGAAGAGTCAGTTGTGTATGAAGGGTAGAAAAAGCTGTTCATTTTTTTTACTTCACAAATACATTACGCCCTCGTTACACTGCAGTTGGGACAGGATGTTCAGGAAATGCTTCAGAAATGTAAATCCAAGGCTGACATTAAAAAAAAATGGAGAACAAATATGTGAGTAACTTTTGCCTGTAGTCATAACCAGGTGTACGTTTAATACTGTCCTTCAAGGAGTCAGCTAATAAATAATGCACACTTCCTAAACCCAACTAATATGGCTGGGTATCAATATCACCTGGTTATTACCCATGTTTTATAATGCTGCAATATAGATTTGTCTGTTTTGAGGGGAGGAAACAGTCTGAATATGTCCAGCAGACATGCTTCAACGTTGCACATTAGCCATGGTGTACTGAAATGTGATTTCATTTTTACAGTGGTAACAGAAAAAGCTGTACAACCATTGTTTAGTATTGGAACAGTACAGGAATAACAAAATACTTCCTTTTCTTCTATTCTATAAGCTAGCACACCTGATAGGAACTAGTTGAACAGTGTTCGCAGAGGTCTAGGTGTAGTACTGGCCTTAATGAGGATGAATTTAAAGACATGAGGCTATAGCTAGCTTCCCTGGTGGTCTAGTATTTATGACTTCTAGTTGCCGTAGCATATCTTCATGGGTTAATTAACATACATCAACCCTATGTTGCTATAAATAGAAAATCTGTTGGCTTTTTATAAAGGAAAATCTGACTTACACTTTGAGGTTTGACAAACATATTCAAAAGCAACAAAGTTGTGCAACTTTCAAAGTAAAGCTTGTATACATATTTATAAAAGTTTTTCTTGGGAGGCACAAAGTCAAAATCCCAAAAGAATAAAGTAGGCTTTACTGAGAAAAGCTCAGCAAAAATAGGCTTTGTTATCACTGAGCTTACAGATTTTTTTTTTCTTCAAATCTATAATATGGAGACAATCTCACACTCACACACAAGTTCATAAGTCAAGCACAAAAAGCAACAGTGAAAACATCCACACACTCTGACAGAAAGCGGATTTGAATTGGCCAGTTTGTACCAAAACATAAATATTGCACCAAATATACCCACTAAATACAACACCCCTCTAACTCTATAATAGCTTATACTCCAACATAGAATATATCTTTATTTAGTTTATATGGGAAATAAAGGGTCTGCAAAACATACAATCCAAGAAGCACCAGCAGCATCTGATGTTTGATAGTTGCTTTTAAGTGAAAGTCTGAATGAAGGGCATTAAAGTTTAAAGAGGTGTATCAAGAAACAAAAGAAAATCTTTACAAAACAGTTGTTTGATAAAAATCATAGCAAAGAAAGACTCTAGCCCCAAAAACATGGAGGCAAAATTTGATCCACTGAACATTTGTAACTGCATTTCTGGTTTCTTAAAAGAGTCTCGACAGTTTAGCACCTGTGTTGGCATTTACAGGTGCTAATTTAGCAGGGCATTTAGTGATTTTCTGAGGAAAAGAAGTGCCTGAAGACGACCAAACAAGGACGGCAATCATTAGTAATTCCAGGTTGTTCAGAGGAGAGCTCCATCTATTAGGGTTCAGCTGTGGATGTGTGTGTCGGCGGCTGTCCAAAGATGCAGTGCTCAGAGGGGCTGCAGGACGTTCCTTCCTGCCTCTGAAGTGTTGCTGGCTCCAGATCGCTCCATTTCAGACAGCTGCTCAAACATGTCCCTAAAGACACAAGATTAAGAACGTGTGTCAGAGCATCGTGCGACACCCTCCAACATGAACACGCATACAAACATATTACTACTACAAAACTTAGTCCAGTATGCGTGTGTGGGTTTACTAGTGTGTAGTTTTCGCTCTGGTCTAAACCTGCGACTCACTGAAGTCACAAAATATTTTTGCATTGCTTTGGAGTTAATGCAGCTTAAAAGAGATAATATTATAGTTTAAAATGTGGTTGTATGAGTTACTTATCCACAGTCAGTGTGTTACCTACAGTAGATGCAGTTTGGAGAAACAGACAGGAGTACAAGCAGGAAGCTAAGTGATGTCCTGCTGTGGACGGTCATCTCTGGAGCGAATACACTGACTATAGATTAAGTACCTCAACAACAACACCACCACTACTACAACACCACTTCAAAAACATCCAAACTATCCCTTGAAAGATTTTAAGCAATCACAATGTATCTGACACACAACGGATTTTGTACATAACAAAAAAAAAAACAGAACAGATCAAAGAGGCTGGTCAGGATCGAGCATTTTCATTAAGGGCAAACATTTGACACTGATGAGACACTAGTTGTTTAAACACACCCCCCTCTGGTGGTTCTGCAGACTCACTTGTGCATGTAGAAGAAGATGTATCCACTGCGGTCACGGTCTCGCTGGACGGCTGCTTCCTGTGTGCGCGACACGTCCAGGTCATTGAAGGTCAGCCATGACTGCTTCTTCATGTCGTACACGTCGCTGATGTAATGGCCTAGGGTGGAAAATAAATAACTTTCATCAATATGTTTACAATGCGCAATGGAGTGCCTGAGGTCGACAGGATCCCATTCCAACCAAAAACAATTCCAGGTGATTTCCCTTGCTAGCATGCTAAATGTGCAGAAGCTTAAATAGAGTGTAGGCAGCAGGTATGATGAGTTGTACCAAGGTGTAAATATCTGCTCAGGCAATATATGGCATAACATGTGACGTCACTCTATTACACTATATGCAACCATCAGTGAGACCAAACATTAAGATCAAATCAAGCATTTGCATCAAGAGGTTTACAACTTTTAGGCTTAAGAGTGTCTTCCTAACAAGCTGTAAAGCTGGCACTGCGCTGCTCAGGTTTCATGTGCCAACATTCACTCAGACACGATTGGTTTTGACTTTTTGCAAAAGGGTAGCTGTAAAACAACTCCTATGCAGTAGTTTGCATGAATGTTCATACAAGATGCATCTACACTGCAGACAGAGGCACAGATGCACAGAAGTGCTCACCAGAAGAGGAGCTGCTGCCAATGTGACTGACGACACTGATGAGTCGAAAAGAGTTGGCCAAGTCCCCGCTCTGTGGATTACAACGTGCAGAAGCAGGTTACTATGAATCAAAGCGGTTCAGTGTATCCAATGTATACTTTTACTTCTTTTATGCAGGAAGGAATTTTACTTTTTGTTTGCAGTATATGATCGTAGGTTTTCAGTTTTAAGTAAAAAGACAAAAAAAAACACAAAAAAAACACTAATATTTAACTTATGATCTTGAAAGTGTTTAAAATCACGAGGCAGTTAAGTACCTCTGCGTTCCTCTTCAGGTTCTCAGTCTCTGCTTCAGTGTACTCCATGTCCAGCACGTCCTCATTGCCAGAATCATCATCTGAGCACAGTAGCTCAGGCAGAGAGTTGTTAAACTCTGTTGGGTGAGAAGGAGATGTTGATGCATGTCAGGCATTTTCACAGCCCTGAGTCTGATTAAACAGTGTCATTAGGTGCTCGGAGCACTTCATTGAAAACATATGGCGCAACAGGCACTGTGTACTTTTGCTTTGCACAGATGTCGTCAGACCAGGGTCTTTTGCTTGCGTAAAAAGGAAAGGACAAAGTGAATAATTAGAAGAAACTGCACTCAATTTGGGAGGTAACGGATTCTATAAACAGCCAGACAGTGATGTCTTCCTCACTGGCTCCACCGGAAACATACTCAAACATCCACCAGATACTACTACTGCCAACAGGGCCCAGCACAATTTAAAAGGTTATATGCCTCCACCAAGCAGTCAAGTTGCAGTTTACATTTCACTTCATCATTTTATCCTGTTAAGACATTTGTGTGAAACCGTCACAATTAGCATACGGATTAATCCGTTATGGCCAAAAACAGATTTTTTTAAATCACCAAATTCTAAATCACTTAACCCACGAGGCCAAGCGGACATTTAAGCTAAATTTGAAGAAATGTGCTACAGGTGTCCCCGAGATATCACATACACAAAAATGGGACAGATGGACAAACCCAAAAACACGAAGCCTCTGGCCATGGCTGTCGCCGTCAATCAATTTTAGTGATTATCAAGGTTCATGAGTTTCCACATCCAGCTGCTCAACATCCAATCAAACGATACCTTGCAGACTGAGCTCAGTGGCCCTCTTCAGATCGTCATCCTCTCTCATCTCTTGGGCCTCCTGTGTGGGGTGAGGGGGAGACAAGGTTTTACAGTAAGATTTAAGGGAAGAAATTCCAACATTGCTTTTTCCCTCAGATCATGTCTGCTGGGTGTTTAATGACTTGTTCATCAAGTGCACACTTTAGGGAGATCAATGATATTTGACACAAACTACTGTAATGTAACATTAGCTCAGCCAGGATAGTCAACTTTAACTCAGTAAAGGGTTTTCTTTATTTGACAGTTACCACAACTACTATTTCCCATTAGTCTGCATATTTGACATCATGGTGCTACAACAGTATTCAGATGCAGCACCATTGTTCCATTGTTAAAGGAAAGTCCTGCAGATGTGATCTTACATGCTCCTGGAGGCTCTGGGCCAGAGCCTGTTGTAGCTCCTGTTCTTCTCTCTCCTGATCCAGACTGTACTGCTGGACCCAGTCCAGTTCCCCCTGCTGCTGCACACCCTCTGGAGTCTGGTTCTCCTTGTTCTCGTCCATGGTCAAGTCCAGGGAATCCAGCACATCTACACCACATACACACGTTAGTTAACTTAAAGGAATACTTCAATTTTACTATTTAATATCATTTTTACATGAACAATCTCACGCTTGCACAGGCGCGTTACAAGTATATTAAATAGTAAAGTTTTAGTGAAAATGCATGTGTTCGTGAAGTAGTGAGCATGACTGGATAAATGAGACTTGTGCTTTACTGCAAACGGATGTTTTCATACAGTTTTGCTGTTGTTAAAAACAGCCCCCCATTTACTTCAATTCATCAAGACTTTTCTCCATTTCTGGATTCTTTGTTCACCGTGGAGACATGTGAGAAGAATTCAAGGTAACACAGGGCGAGTAACTGATATACAAATGATAATTACGGGGGTCAGTATTCCTTTAATACTAGTGAAGTCATCTCTACTTTAACACCCATATGCTCAAGTTTAATAATGACAATTTTACTTTGCTTAAGACATATTAATTTCGGCCAACCCAGTTTGTGTGTAAAGGTGTGAACTAGCAAGACAACTGCCTGATGCAGTACAAGTCATGCAATAGATTTTACTATACTACATTCATACAATGCCTCTATTATACTACATTACAATTTTAAAAACAAAAGATTACCTGCAGGCTGTTTACTTTCCGTTTCCAGCAAATCTGCATGATATGCCAGGTCATGTGCATCCGTGTCACCAAAGCCTGTGTCGGGGCTGCTGGTTGGCTCATCCTCCAGGGGCGGTGGAGCAGAGAGCCCGGCCTCTTGACGACTCATCTCCAGCACGGCTGCCAGCATTTCCTCATCATTTATGCCACTAAAGTCTGCTGAATCTATCGTTGCTCCTCGCTGAAGAAACATAAAACCGTGTCAAAACAGCAACAGACAAAAAGGAGGCTCAATCACAATTGTCTGTCAGCAAACGCTTACCTCTTCTGGTCGGTCATCATCATCAGGCAGACAGCTGCTGAGGCGTCGCTTGCGGCTCGCAACCACCTTTCTGCTAGGCTCTTCTTCACTATCAGAGTCCAAGAGGATAGATGTGCAGCTAGAGTTGGCCACTTTCCCTCCAATCCTTCTACAAACACAATCATAAACTCAGTGATTGAATTTACAAGCAAAAAGTAGAAAACCTCACAAAAGTCTGGGCACACTTTAAGTTATTTTCCTACTCGCATTATTACTACCAAGGTGCTCTCACACAAACATTTTATCAAGGAGGCCGAGTACAGAACATGTTGCACACTTGGGAGTTCAGAGCTGTACTCAAGTTGTGGCCAGTGTAAATGTAACTCTTCCTTCTTTTTCTGTTTAACATCGTTATTTCAAAAGTCTTGCAGAACTAGCAATACTCACCGGAGAGGTGCTGTGGACGAGTTGACTAACTGTGACGTTTTGAGTGTTCTGGACCTTTGAGAATGACAAAGAAAATGTTTAGAAACTTAAATATTTGCAGTTATCTCTCAGCCAAAGGAGCCAAATTTAATGCATCCAAGTCAATTGCAAAGCTTTGCATAATACCCTCCTGGATGACTCAACGACTCAATAGATGTCTTACATGGAGGCTTGTGAACTCCAGCCGAGACTAATAGGGGCTCGTGTGGATTCAGTGCAGTGGGACAGCAGGGTCAGGTATCGGGGAATCACCACCTGCTGGCCCAGCTTGCTGTTCAGAGACAGCTGAGCGTTAAAGCTGTAGCGTTTCAGGTGTAGGATGAGCACTCTGTGGGGAGAAAACAATCCATTAGAAAATAAATAAAAATGAATCAGAAAGTAATTGGCTTCCGTTTTTATCAACAGATGAAGAACAGAACAAGAAGTACCAGTTATGATTCTTGTCCTATGTTTGAAATGCAGTGACAAATTGTGCATGTGAATTTCACTCTCAATAGTCTGTGTGTAGATACCTGGGCAGTTTGCTGAATTTATGTGTAACAGTCGCCGATTTCCCGTTGCACTTTTCACACGAGTACTCAATTTCCTCCATCTGCAAAAGAAAAAAAATAACTTCTATCATTATACATCAAGACATAGTTGATGCATGTTACTTACAAAAGCAATATAACAAGCTTGGAAAGTGGTCAAAGATGAAGCATTCATAGAAATTGATTTGAACTATAACCTGTTTATGAGAAAGGCTCACCCTAAAAAAGAGATCCAGAGAATCCTGGATAGAGCGAAGTGGGAGGGTTTTCTTTCGCCGCGGTAGGTCAATAGACAAGTCATTAAACTGCTCCCTCTTGGTCACTACCTCGCCACAGCTGCAACAGAACATGATGGTATAAAATACCCTCCCTTTTCTCCAGCCACTTACCTTTTTTACTTTACAAAGACACATTCCATGGATAAATTCAGATGATCAAGAAGGAGACAGGCCTCACCCTTTGCAGGTGATGGTGTGCTGCACCTCAAATTCCATGTTGACTGCCACAGGGCAGGTGTAGATGCGGGAGGTGTCCGCCTCTTCAGCAGGCTCTGCCTTGGCTGCCGATGACGTTGCCTCCTGGCCATTCTCACACACCACAGAGGACGATGAGGATGCTGCAGCTTCGTTTGTCCAGCTCTTGTTCATTTTCTCCACATCGTCCTTTAACTGGTCCAAACACTGGCTCAGGAACTCATGCGCATCCTAGTAAACAATGTGACACGCAACACTTAATCGGGCACAATGAATAAACACAAGACGTGGGTTATGTATAGATAGGTGACAAAAGGAAAAACAGAGTAAGTGTCTTAGTCCACTAAGAGACAGACCTAAATACAGAGAGTAGAGAAAAAAGGTGCTACCACTTAAAAAACAAAACAACAAACTTCATACGTTTCCACCTCCTTGCAGTTCATTATTTTGTACACTTTATTTTCCTTTTGACATGTCTGCGCCAAAGCAGGTAAGAGCTTCACAAACAAACAAATATATATTTCTAGTAAAGTGTGAGCCATGACATCCATGTGTAACAAACACACAACATTTTCGTCTATTAAGACACTTTCTCAAGTACCATTAGACCACAACTGCTCCGAACTGATTCTGGAGGGAGATCTTACATTCTGCATGTTTCCAGAGAAACGCTCAGCTGTGGAGGAGATGGCACTCTTCACTTTCCTCAAGAGGTCTTTTTTTGTCTCTGGACAGCCCACATCCTTCTTGGCCATAAGGTGAGCAAAACGCCTGCAGGCAGTGAAGAGATCACACAGAATTAAGTACTTTCAGGCAGGTTTTGAAAAAAGGGGTCAGCCATCAAAGCACATGAACCAATGACCTTCTACACTGATCTCCCTTCAATCTGTTTACAGAGCCAAATATAGTACCTGAGCAATGCATTGATGGGCACCTTCTTCCATGGGATGCTCTGCCTCAGCATGTCATTGGAGAAGGAGGGGAGGCTGAAGAGTGACTGTAGGATGGCGTTCATGTAGCAAGTGTTGCCAAGGTTGGAGAATCTGTAATATACGAATGAAAAGATTTAAAAACAATGAATGACACAAAAAAAAAGAAAAAAAAGAAAAGTATTTTACTATTTTTTTTACTAATAAACTATTCAAGGCCTTCAATTTGGTTTGGACAGCAGAACGTCCGACACTACCTTTACCAGGACTTGCAGAGACATGTTTTACGTGATGTTACAAATGTTTATCTTTTTAATAATTTTCTTGCAACAGCTAAGCAGAGGAGCTTTAACAGCTCAGATTGTCCTTGCGTGTCAAAATAAATGTACTCCAGTCTCTCTCCGACTGCTTATGCTCACATTTAGTGCAGCCCATCTGGCTGATCCTTACCCTTGTAGGGGGGGCTGAGGCTGAGCCAGAGTGGAAGGCCTCTGCTTGTTCCAGCCGCCGTAGTCCAGAGTGGGCCGTACCTTCTTAAAGGGAGTGGAGTGATTGGGCAGCATGAGGCTTCTCTTGGCTGAAGGGGTCTGTGCTGTACTGGATGGCCTGGTGGGGATTTATAGTAAACTTTATACAGATGTGAATCACTGGCCTCACAGTGATTCAACATGACAATTAGATTGAAGCACAGCTAAAATTTCTCAATTCAATTTTGAAAACCACAAATTACTTTCGCGATTATTAGTCAAAATTGTACATCTGGAAAATTAAAGTGCAAAAATGTGACACTATTCCTCACTAGCAGAAAAAGACACTGGAATGATGTTTCACTGCTCTAGTATCTTTTTACGGAGAAGTAGACGTGTGCATGCAACATTGCTCGCTTGTGGATTTTAACTGAAACTCACCTGTCCAGGAAAGAGTGGCTCTGGCTGTAGTCTTTAGTCACAGATCGGCTGCCGTAGAATGATGTTGGCTGAAGGGGGGTTGAACCTAATGGAGCTGTGGGTAAGGTAAAAAAGAGTGGTGAAACTTAGGTCATTTTTGCTCTGAATATACAGGTTTATGTTTTATATAATCCCATTTATTGTCTCAGATTTTTTGCAATTACAAAATCTCCAGACATTGTGAAGGTGAATGAGTACAATTAATATGCAAGATTCATTTTACCAAGTAATTGAGACATAAGAAGCGGTATATAGATAGTGATGCTGCCAAGTTGTGGATGGAGAAATGTACCTGAGCTCCTGTTCTCCTCCACCTGCTTCAGCTTATCTTTGCAGCTCAGTAGGAACTTCCTGGATGGATCTGAAGTGGCCTTGTTGTTGCTAAGAAAATGTATATATAGTATAAAGATTTTTGGTTGTTACCTGACCAGACTAGAGAAGAACTAATGAAAATAAAAAAGCATTGGTATGCATTTAGATCAACAACCTAAAAACGTTATTATTTACATAATACATGTACATGAAACAACTCAGCCCACTGTATACATCAACATTCTGATCACCTGATCATCTGATCACCAGATGAAGAATAAAAAAAAGAAAAGCTAGTCAGGTCATTCAGTGTGTATCCAACAACCGCTGCAGTTCAGTGTGTGCAGTGAGGCACGTTGCTTTTACCTTGATGAGTCATTTTCCTTGGGGTAATCCTCAGTCAGGTCACTTTCAGAGGTAAGGAGTCTCTTTCTTTTCTCACTCCTGACAAACAGTGACAGAATAATTCATGTTACAAGCCTGAACTGACAAAGTGTCAAAGTTCTCTTTTAGGACAACAGTCGCATAAAGGAAGATTGTCACGGGGAATACAGGCCATGCCTGTTTTCAGTACAAAGTACACAAAACAATCTCTTTTTACTTTTTTAAAATAAATAACCCGCAAATACTAACAATAGCAATTTTCCGATTTGCTGAGCTCTATTGTAATAATGCCAAGCATCTAACACCTCAAGTTATGTTTAAAAATGATCAAACAACACAATGTGCATAGCAGCATGAATTTTAATTATACCTGTTCTCAGAGAGTCCAGTGCGTGTGGGAGTGGAGGCAGCTCTACTCGGGCTGCCCAGAGGCTTTCGTGGTGTTGTGTCCTCTCTGCCTTCTGCACTCTGCCGCCTCGGTGTTGTCTGGAAGATGTTAGGGATCTGGACATTTAAGTCAAATGTAAGGGCACAATTGTGTAAATTCAAAGTTAAAAAAGGTGGTTGTGTGTTCTTGCTCACCTGTCTCTCGCCCGACGGATTGCTCTCATTTTTCAAAGAGCGGTTCCCGAGCACACTGAAGTTCGCACTTCCATGGGACGATTTTAAAACTGCTAAATTAAGAAAGAATAACAGGACAGGACAAAGCATGTGAATGAAATTGTCTGTGGATGTGAACCTCCCTCTCACAAAACACCACAATGATCATTTGTTTTAAGCTGGAACAACCTGCACTTACACCAGTGACATTAGCCCCGACTCACTGTGTGCTCATCTCACTGTGAAAGGTTGTCCATTGCATTTGTGAATACAAAATTCCATAAGAAATCTGTAATGAAGGGTAGTTGAGAACTATAAACACTTTGAACTGCTATGACTTTAACATTCTTTGAATATGGTTAGGCAATGTTTTGACTGAACTGCCAACCAACAATGTGTGACAAATGCTGTGTAGGATATAGTGACGCTTGTCCTTTTAAATTATTCATTAGAACTTACTGTCAGTAACTGGCCTGCTGTCCATAAACATCATGTGGGATAAGAGTATTATTAAATAATACCGTCACAATTGAAATGGGAAAACCCAGCCTGGAAGGTCAGGGTAATCGTGATCAGTCACAATTTATAGGCTGTAGGCATGTCCGCATGAGGTCAGGATGTATGATTACCGTATTTTCCGGACTATAAGGCGCACTTAAAAGCCTTTAATTTTCTCAAAAAACGACAGTGCGCCTTATAATCCGGAGCGCCTTATATATGGATTAATTCTGGTTGTGTTTACTGACCTCGAAGCGATTTTGTGTGGTACACGGCGCTCACGGCGCTCTGTCAAAATGTTTTAGTACGACTTTGGTAAACTACAAAGCTGCACCGCTTGCAGCATTACGGCTACCGTGGTCAGGAGCGTCGCGGAGTGATACATACTGTGCTTCACCATAATATTACAGCGTGTGTGTGTATAAGGACCCCAAAATGGCGCCTGTCAAGAGACACGCTTACGACGCGGACTTCAAACTCAAGGCTATCAGTCACGCAGTAGAACATGGGAATAGAGCAGCTGCGAGAGAATTCAACATTAATGAATCAATGGTATGGAAGTGGAGGAAGCAAGAAGATGACCTGCGCCAAGTAAAGAAGACCGCAGACCGAAGCTAACCGAAGAAATTTACGTCAAGAGACCGGATGGCTTTTTCCACAAATCTCCGTCCCTATTGATCTGCGACTCCATGCGCGCCCATCTCACCGATGCTGTCAAAAACCAAGTTAAGCAAACTAATTCGGAGCTTGCCATCATTCCGGGTTGTAATCGCCCAACTGTTAAACTCGGACACTGAAGATGAAGAATTTGAGGGATTTGTGGACGAGGAATGAACTGAAAAAGTGAGTGTATTGTGTTGTATTTTACGTGTTACAACTTAACAAGGTTGGGAGTTATTGTGAATACGCTAACGTTTGATTTAGCGGTATCAGACTGTTTTTTTTACGTGTTACAACTGAACAAGGTTGGGAGTTATTGTGAATACGCTCATTAACGTTTGAACAATGTTGAGAGTTTTTGTGAACACGTTTAATAAAGTTTGACTTATCTGACTGTTTTGTTTCGCTTAATGCGCCTTATAGTCCGGTGCGCCTTATATATGAAAAAAGATCGAAAATAGACTATTCATTGACAGTGCGCCTTATAATCCAGTGCGCCCTATAGTGCGGAAAATACGGTATTTGCTCAATTTAAACTTAGAATCTTAAAGGCCTGTTTTGAGAAATTGGTGCCAGAGCAGCATAGAGAGGTTCAATGCACTGTAGCCCGTTATCTTTAGCCCTACCCATTCTTTAAGAACAAACTATGTATCAAAATATAAGGCGTCTACACAGTATCACCAGTGGAAGGAACAGGACAAATTGGCATCAGAAAACACAGGACAATGTAGAAATAAATGAGAAATTAATTGCGACAGGACAAACATTTTTCATGCGTTATCTAGTCTGGCCAGTCTTTCTCTAAGGCTAGTTCAAGTCCAACTGAAACAACATTTAGTAATCCCCTTTTTTAAACAAATATTGCATTTTAAATGTATTTAATAGTTTGTTATTATAAAAAAATAGACTAAATGTTTTTGGTGAAATATCACAAATGCTCATTTTCCTTGCAGTACCAATTCAACATTACCATGATAAATACAACTAAAGCAAAACTATAACTAAAATGACTTTGTGCTCTGCATAATCAGAAACTATGAACTGTCAACATCACAAATAAAGTTTCCGGGGTATCTGCACATCTTTAAGTGAACATTTAAAGACTTTTAATACCTTTACAAAAGGAAAAACTATTCTATTACTGCATAAAAAGAAATTAAACTAGACCACAGTATACAACGGGATGGACTGATTGTGAAATTCTGTGCAGATACTTTTTTTGTTGTCAGTCATTTAGTTTTTGTTATTGATCCCCTTCTGTGCCAGGGAAACAAAGACATCTTCATTATAAAAACATAACTGAAGTGTATCGAAGTCATTTAACCCTTTCGTTACACGATATGTGAATGAGCACAACTTCAATCAAACAAATTTATGAAACAACCTTTAATATAACCTTATTTCACATAAAAAAATATTGGGGGTTGTCTTTTAAGTAACTGCTTCCAAAAGCCCTTTTAGCTGCGATACAACTACCTACTGTATAGCTACTAAAGCTATTGTGAGCGTATCTGCCATATTGCAGCTCTGTTTCTCTTCACATCAGAGATGTGAGACGCAGAGTTGAACAGCCGCTCACTGTCCGTGCTGGGCATAGAGCACATCGTGCTGGAAAACGGAAGTGATTATTTTTCCAACATCCGAATGTTAAAAAAAAAAAAAAAACATGTCTACAGACGCGTGTAACCAATTTTTTCAGAGACATAAAATGTTGGCTGTGGGGCAGTATTGCACTTTCATGTCTAAACAAACCACACGTGCCCAAATCGGCAGCTGGGTATGACAGCTTTGTCAGAATCAGACCACAAATAACAAACAAAATTTATCCTGCACAAAATTGATGCGACGCAACAGATAAACATTGGCCACTACCATCGCCGAATGTCATATAATTTGCAGAGAGACCTAGAGAAGTAAACAAAGCAAATATTGGCCAATACAGAGGTTGATGGTTGAAGCATGGCACCCACAGACGCCGACATACTTGGACAGGCGACGAGGGGCACGAGCAACAATTGCTGCCTGGGAAACCGCTTGGAGCATCGACAGAGTGACAGGGGGGAAGCAAGGCCGAGGACCATGCAGCCAGAGGCCGAGGTCGCCTCTCTTTACACACTTCGCACACTCAGACTTAATGCCTGCCCTCCTACAATTCCAGACATTTTAAGACCTTGAAGATCAAAAACGAAATTTAAGACATTTAAGGATCCGCTGAAGCCTGGTTTCCATCGTGCTGTGAACCATCAAAGTTTTGCGAGTACCTAAAATGAGCAGCGGTGTAATTACCTGTCTTTCCCAGCTTCAGCTTGTCCAGATATTCTTTAGTCTTCTGAACCAAAGTCTGGGGAATCTTGTCCAGGACGATGACACTGTTGTCCTTCAAAGTCAGCATGATTCGGTTCAAATTCTGTGTGACGTTCTTCAAGTTCTGGTTCAGCTGAGGGCAAGAAAACAATACAAGATGGTCACATTAATTGATTGATTGTAGTTTGATTAATTTTTTTACCATGAATAATTACAATTGCATACTTTAGTAGCCTATTAGTGTTGTGCTGAAATAATTTACTTGGATCTTATTTATGCACTTATTATTTTGTAAATGTTCACCTTAATTGAATGATATTTTCCCTCCAAGCCATTTATGAATTTGACAATGTGAAATAGATCTTTGATTAGAACTTATCCTGGTCCAGACTCAAACACAGGTTATCACAGTAAATGTTATGAGCCCTAAACCACTGATCCACAAAACACCTATATTGTTTTTCCTTTTTAAAATCATACACTGCTGTCACAATATTCATGCTCTACAGACCTAAAAGGTGGCTTTAATAAGTTTAGAGCTTGTCCCTTGCAGAGGGTGGCGGTTGTCAGAATGCCCACAGAAGCATGTCAAACCACTGCAGCACCCACCTCTCCAGTGTCCCCATATTTGCTTAGCACAATCCAGCTGCTTATTTTTTTTGCTAAAATAACAGCTTTGGTTTCAACACCTGACCCTTGAGCTTGTTAGAAAATATGTGTTGCTAGCATTAGGGTGCCCACCCACTCAATAGCGTGACTGTCAAAATGTCATCCGTGAAAAAGGGCCTATAGCTATAAACTAGTGTACAATATGACAATCTTAACTGATTTTTCTACTACAGTTTAAATTGAGGTAGCCTCCTTTAAATAAATAAAATAAATAAAAAGCTAACCTGTAGGGTTTTTAGTTTTTTTTAACTGTGTATTTGGCTTTCCTGAGCTAATTGCAACATACATTAGCCAGACACACAATTTTTGAACTATGTCTTGTTTTGGTACAACCACGTGCAAGGTTGCTCACAGGATGTTGATAGTTACCTGCTACGTTCAGTGTGTGGCCCTCTGTTTTTACTCAGTTGTTCATTATGTACTCCTTTAAAAATGTCAAGAAAGCAAAAAATAAAGATCCTGCACGTTGTCGCTCACTTAAACTGACATTAATAACAACATTTCAGTCCATCATTCAGTTTCTTCTTCACTTTTCGTAAACTCATTTTTCATGACTGTCATAAGTCTAGACTTAAAAATCTGTATGTTGGAAATAGTAATGTCTATGTGGAGCATCTAACTTAAACGTATTTATTCTATTCCATAGTATTGCTGATGCAAATGCTGTGTAAACCCTTGAAATTGATAAAGTGAAAAAATGGCAGAGTTAAGGGACAGGCAGAGAATAAGGTGGCATCTTATTGCTTGTTGTACGAGCTGGTCATCACACAGCTACCATATCACTCGCTTTCCTCTGAGGCTTTTGATGTGTAGATGATGAAGGGAGACGCATCAAAAGACTGCTCTGATGACAAAAGCATTCGTATACTGGATCTCAAAATATTACAATGAAAATGTAAAAAAAGAGTACCGCTTCAGAATCCAAAGCAATGTTTTAGCCGTTTGCACTTGTCATTCTTGAATACATACGAAACAACAGTCTGAACAATACCTGGAAAGTTTTGGAAGCTCCGCCACAGTTAAATCTTAGACAGAGGTTGACTTTGCTGTCCTTTTCCAGAATCTCAAAAGTTCCCTCTTTCCATCTGGTGGTGCCCAGGTCAATGCTGGTTAAGCGGATCTTCACACTAGCGCCACCGCTGGAGAGTTTGGGCACTATGGTTGACATGGCTTACTATCCAGTTGGTGCACTTTGGAGGCTTGGACTTGTGACCAAACAAATCCTTAAACAAGGAGGGAATAACAAATCAACCGTGTTAATACAACCACATCGTGTCATTTATAACCCATCACATATGTCTAGTCTACACGGTTGATTATAAATGTCATGCTTTAACCATCCGTGCCACCAATTACCGTTATTGCTGCCATTGCTCTATAGGGAGATGACAAGCGCAAGAGAATGGGTTAAATGATAAACTATACCGATTGTGAAGAAATCATAAGCACTAATATTGCACTTCTTACTAAAATCACAAAAAAAACTTAATTTGCGATGTATACGTAACTCAGCGTAAAAAAAAACTATTAATAATACACCTAAGCTAGCGCGCTATGGCCAACGTTTTACTACTGAGCGCTTGTTGAAAGTCACAACAAACTCCAAGTAAACCACAAGCAACATAACGTTAGCACAACAGCTAAACGGCTCACTTTAACACAGACAGTACACTCGCTGCAAATATGTGACAGACAGAAGTGAATGTCTCACAAAGTGTGGAAACTCACCTTACTTATGTTAGCTGGCTAGCGGTTCAAATAAGAGTCAATGTAGCCTGGTAAGCATTAGCCTTCAAACTAGCCCAATGGCCAATCTGTATCGCGGCAGCAAAGCGAAGATGCACGGCGACCAACGCTCATTAATTCTTGCTTGGTTAACACTATTCTGACAAGGCGAACAGTCACAAAAATGAGCTAAACCTACAAAGTTACAAAGAAGCAGATAGACATTAAAGACAAGACGAATATCTGGGATGTAGATGTCACCCCCTTATCTACAGACGCTGAATGGATGGGGAGGCCGACATTAGCAAGTCGGCTAGCAGGCTAGCGGGAACTAGCTAACTGGCTAATTTGACTGATTATAATTTGGTGATGAAAACAGTGTCACCATTTGATTAAATCGTCGCAGTGCTTTACCTGTCGATGATATGTGCTGCTCTTAAAACTTTTATATCACACTATCGTTGTCGTTGGTCCTCCGAGAGCAGAAAGTTTGTTTTGCCGGCATTCACCTGCTCCCCAGTACGTATGTTGTTGACAGTGGATCCGCACACGACGCCTCGCAACACTGCGCGATGATGGCGGGAATGTGAAAATTTACAACGGAAATGATAACCGAGAGTGCGTCCGATCCGGTCTGATCGTCCTCTCGCGATATCTTAACTATATGTATTTAGGTAGCCTCCATTGCTATCAAAAAACTCGCCACTGGATTATGTTATCTGATCAGTAGCATTCAAGTTTGAGCTCTCAATGCTGTTATCGATAGAGATAAATGAAACATATTAACGTTTTATTATCATTTTATCGCGATGAGGTTACGTTGCTTGTAATGTTGATGTTCGCGCGTAACTATTGGATTCCATTTGTCAAGACATTGACGCTAGCAGCTAGCTTGGGCTAGCTGCCTGTACTGTGTGTTAGTTACGTCAAGTTTGTTTCATTGCAGCCACATTAGTTTGCCACTACACCACACTTAATCTGAAACAATAGTTTTAACAACACTTTGGGACCACACAGAGCTTCAGAGAATGCTGGCGACGGGAGCTGTGAGTATCTAATAGCAGTGTAACGTTACTCTTCTACGGTATCAACCGTCTAAACACACATTTCCCTCCTTTTGTTTGTTTTGCTTTGATTGTTTAAACACATATTATACAAGTATTTATGGCCGTATTATACATGCATATTGCGTTAAAACTCTCATTTGAAGCTTTATAATGTTTACACTGAGTCAAATATTTACGTTAATCCCAAGACTCCATTTTTTTATGGTAAACGTTACACCGTTCCATCAAATGGAAATACTCCAGATGGCTTCTTTCAATTTATTCGTATTTCCCCAAATTCAGCCTGACATATTTGGTATATTTTGAAACTTGGGTATCTCCACCAGAGCTTAAAATAAAGGTGTGTGGCGTTGAACAATGTTTGGCTGCACAATTTGGGTCTCTGACATAACTAGGTGAACAAATAATAATAATTAGAGATATCTCTGTAAAACTGCCAATTCAACACGCAATCAGACTTATTTTTGAATACCTTGATAGCACTAATGTGATGCCATATTGTGGATATGTCTAGTTATATCATGCATGTATGTATGTTACATTGTCTTTTCTCATAGCATCCCATTGATACACGGTACGTATCCATGGGTTAATTGGATGGCGATGATGGATGCATTTGTTCACTATTATCCCTTCCTTTTTACAGGCTGTAACTAACGTCACAGCCCTGGCCCAGGTAGACCGGGAGAAGATCTACCAATGGATCAATGAGTTGTCCAGTCCAGAGACCAGAGAAAATGCTTTGCTGGAGCTAAGCAAGAAACGCGAGTCTGTGCCAGACCTGGCACCAATGCTCTGGCACTCCTGTGGCACGATTGCTGCCCTGTTGCAGGTATGACCCATGTCCCATCCTGATCTGTAGCGCATATAATCTCTTTGGTCGTTGTGCGTGTCTGTTAATACATTCTGCTGTGGCCTTGATGATACGTTTTAACTGATTTTTTTCCTTGTCTTATTTCTTTCTCTTCATTAGGAAATAGTGAACATCTATCCATCTATTAACCCACCTACGCTTACAGCTCACCAGTCTAACCGAGTGTGCAATGCCCTGGCACTTCTACAGTGTGTTGCCTCGCACCCGGAGACACGGTAATGGGGAGCTCATAAAATTAAAATGTGCTGTGTTTTTTGAAACTGATTTGTTTCTCTTAATGCTGGTGATGACGGTCTTTCAGAAGCTTCAACTATAGCCCTTTTCCCACCGGCTTCAGTGAGAAAGGTTACAATCGGCATTCATTCCCAGGACAAATGACTCTGCAGTAGTCACAGTATTTTTTGGCTCCAGCTCTGATTGGCAGTGACGGAAAGATGCACCTGGGTGGGAATGCTCATTTTTGCCCTTTTTCCGGCGTCTGGCTATGTGAAGCGGGTTGAAGTTAAAATATACCAACTAAAATCAACAGGGATTTGGACAATTATTATAATTAGTATAATTTATGAACGTACTAAACAAAATATCTTCAAAGCCACCAGACTCTAGTCAAACAACTGTCATTTTAGCTCGCTGATCATCGTAAAACGCACTTCATTTAAACTCGATGGAAACAAAATAAAACTCATCGAATCGGTCTTTGTTAATCTTTTCCACTGGTTCTACAAACACCAACTCTGGTTTTTAGCGTTTGTAGCTTTTGTGTGATATGCACTGTGTTTTCCTTCCAGGTCAGCTTTTCTTGCCGCTCACATCCCTCTCTTCCTTTACCCTTTTCTGCACACTGTGAGCAAAACACGTCCGTTTGAGTACCTGCGACTTACCAGCCTCGGAGTCATAGGTAAACTTTACTCTTGCTCAGATGTTTTACTTCTTGATTGACGATTGTTCAACAAAACTGTGTCTTTATCCTTCTCATCAAGCTGTCCTTCTGTGTCTTTTACAGGTGCCCTGGTCAAAACAGATGAACAAGAAGTGATTAACTTCCTCCTCACCACTGAAATCATCCCACTGTGTCTCCGCATCATGGAATCAGGGAGTGAGCTCTCCAAGACGGTACTTAACTGTTCCAGCTGCTTTTCATACAGTCATCTAACTGACATATAATGAAACCTATGTCCAACCACAACATTTTCTCCTTCAGCTACACTGTTTAACTCTCAAATCTTACAAGACCAAATCTAACAAGTCATTTTTCCCAACCTGCTGCTTTTCCTTAAGAATTATGAGCACTTACAACTGCTGTAGTGCAAGTCAAACATTCATCTTTATTTTAGGAATGCACAGTGATATCGGCACATCATCAGTATCGGCCGTTAAAGGTTTTAAAATGAACATTTCTGCCGATATGACAGGCTGATAAAGTGATAATTATGTGCACACGACAAGAACCGTTTATTACATGGGTGCAACAGTGTGGAGAAAATCTACCTCAACCTTACCTTGAGGACTGGAGCTGCTCTTATTTTCTGCAATTTTGTTTGCACATCACCTGGCTGTGACACGGTTGTTGGTAGCTAATAGAAAAGTAAAATGCAAGTTGAGCCTATTTTTTAGTTTTTTATTTATTTTAAGGATTGTATAGCCACATAATGGCCTCCCTGTTTTTGAATGAAGGAATTCAGTTCAAACAGTCTGTAAAACATATGTACTAATTTAGAGTAGGCATAATAACGTAGTAATTCCGCTACAAGAGACAGCTGATGTTCTTTACAATTAGGTGAGAGAGAGGGAAACATTTTTTCTTTATTATTTTATATATATATATATATATATATATATATATATATATATATATATAT
>CALSBV010011748.1:2469309-2484538 GCA_943590825.1 Bovichtus diacanthus
AGCACGTTGTTCGCTGCTACCTTCGCCTCTCAGACAATCTCCGGTATGGCAGTGTGTACAGATATACCGCGTGTGCGTGTGCGTGTGCGTGTGTGTGTGTGGGGTCACCTGTTTTTAACCTTGGCTCTTGATTGAGTGGTGATTTGTGTAAGACAGGTCCCAGTCCCTCGTGACTGGAGTCATGGTAGAAAATAGGACTGGAGAATTTGATCATCAGTCACTAGGAGGAGCCATTGCACAAGTACAGTGTGGTGATGTCAGTTAAATAATTGTCAGCCTGTGGTCAGAGCATAATGTTGGCACACTAATTGGTTATTGTGTAATCAGAAAATGAATATTTCTGCTATTATGACAATCAATTTCCAAAGAATTTCTAAATATTTGGTTGTTACAGCCTTACAGATGCTAAGATTAGCTTTTCCCCTCCTTTTTAAATCCTTATGATACAGAATAAATGTTGCCCTTTTTGGCTGCTGGTAGGACTTTGAAAGCAATTTTGAAATATTGCTTTTGAACTCTGGTAGCTTGTGATGGCCCTATATCGTACAGCAAAGGCCACATATGGGATTGTTTAGACCGTCATGTAGTCACTAAGTTAATCACAAGATGAGGTGTGACAGGATGTGTCTGACTCAGATCAGCAGGTGACATTAGGTGTGTTTTTTCTATCCACCTGTTTTTTATGCGCATTTTCATAAGCGCATAAAGAAACCTGATTGGAAACGCTAAAAATTCTGACGTCATCTTCCGCTAATGAATACATGAAACAAACACTAATCCAGTTTTCTACGGTGTTTTATCACCGTTTAAGGTTCAACTGGCGCTCTTTTAATTGCGTCATCTTGTTGCGCCCTCTTCTTTTGCAATTGTATAAAGTTTTTTTTTTTTTTTCAACTGGAGCATTGGTACCACCACCTGCTTATCTCTATGAACCAACCCCTAATAACCGCATAACACTAAGGGATGGAAATGAGCATTCATTAGCATTTTCTTAAAAATGTGGTTTAAAATTTGCGCTACATTTGGATGGAAATCTGCCTATTGATGAATCTCATCACACTCGCTTTTAGATAATCTGAGAATTGCCGAGTTTTTCCAATTTGGGAAACGCAGAGATAAACTGCTCAATCAGTAATATTCAGATGAAGAAGGAGAGAAAAGCTCCCGACAGGCTGGATATAGTTTGATAATCAGCAGCTGGATTTTGAATCTTACCTAATGGAGTCTGCATCAAGTTGAAGTTAGTTTTAAAGGTATATTTTGACCAGTTTGATTTGTATTTTGATGTCAAACTGACAATTATACCTAGAATCCCTTTTTAAGTAATATCAATAATTCATAATGTTATACTTGAAATATATATTGGTCTGTGATAGTAAGCAGGAGAACCTCCTATTAATAGCAGCCTCTTATCAGAGGAATAACCTCTCCTCTGCATGAGTTTTCCACATATGTATTTAAACCTGCTATACTGTAGGTGGAGAAGACAGATTTTTTTCAAAGGTTTACCTCTCGCTGCCATTCGGAGCCACCAACGGGAGAATCCGTCTCTGTTGTTGACAGAAAAGTACATTAGTTTGTGACTTCTGGTATTCCTTCCTCAGAGCCAGAGAAGCCCTGCGCCAGTGTCTGCCAGACCAGCTAAAAGACAGCACCTTTGCCCAGGTGTTGAAAGACGACACCACCACAAAGCGCTGGCTGGCACAGTTGGTGAAGAACCTGCAGGAAGGCCAGGTCACCGACGCCAGAGGCATCCCACTGGCTCCACAGTGATGAAGAAGTGTGTGTGTGTGTGTGTGTTTACAGCTGACAGACGGACTCTCTCATCACTGTCTAGATTTTGTATTTTGCCAAGTGTGGCACTAAGACTGTCTGCAAAGGGAAGGACATAATAGAAGATTTGCTTTTGGATAGATCATTTACACCAGTTTTTTTTTCTGCCAGTATGTCACTTTCACACAAGGTCACAACGTCAACACTGAAACTCTGGTGTTTTTTTTTTTTTTGTGTTTTTTTAGGATCCAGACTGATCGTAGATTTTCAAAGCCGATACTGATAACTGATATTTGTGAATAACTTAAATCCAATAATGATTGGGTCTTTTTGTTTATGACGTAAATGTTTTTGGCCAAATGAAAAATGTGAGTAAGATGTTTTACAGAAAAATAACATTCTTTTTTAAAACCGTAACTTACTCTGAAAATGATAGATAACTATTGGTAACAACAGAAAAATACATTACATTTGAAATGAGTCATATGCCATTATGTACATTAAAATGCAGCCTGTGAAACATTTATTGCTGCAGTTAACTGCATTGCAATATCTTTCTGGGTGTTGGTCAGCATATCAACACTGATATATCCATGATAAGCCAATATCGGTTGTTCATATCAGGTCTTCCAAAATATCGGTCATCTCTCATCTTTTCCCGGTTAGCACTGTAACTTTTGTAACATTCCACTTCAAAGTAGGAACTGTTATTTTTTTTTTGCTTCTTGCATTTCAAATAAGACTTTTTAAATCTTCTACATGACTGGTCGTGTCTGTCTTTTTGCTAAGCTTCTGTGGCCATATATTACAGTATATGCAGCAGTTTAGTAAAACAGGAAGTACTTTCTGTATAGTTTTGTGTTGCAGGGCTTTGTGTGTGGTGGCCCAGTAATGCATAAAATTACTTGAAGCTGGACTTGTTCAAGATATTTCATAAATAAACTGTTTTCCACCTATCGTAGGATGTTAATTCTTTTCACATTTTAAGAACTGCTTTCAGTCACTGTAAAGACATTAATTTTAAAGGTAATTTTCTGTCCATTAAGTAATCAAATGTCTCAATTATATTTGAGTCTTTCCTCAACACGTATCTACGGAATCCCTGAAGAGGCAAGTGAGAAAAAAATCGAGTCCACAAAACTAAAGTCTGATCTAAAAACAATTCTCTCCCGTGTTTCTGATTTTAAAAAAAAAAAAAAAAAAGGATAATTTTCCCCCATCGGTGAAACAAGTGAGAAAATAAGTTTTGCCAGGATAATTTTTCTGTTTGTTGTAATTGTAGCGCTAACACATAATATATGGATCTTGTGTTTAGAGTGTATGGAGAAATGAGAAATGACCTGGAAAAACTCCGAATGCTTTTAGTCCTGAGAACATGAGGTAGTGGTGCACCTCAGCCTCTTGTGGCCCACATGAGTATTACAGCAACAAACACTTTCAAGAAAACATTCCTGCACAAATGTTTTTTTCCACCTGTCACAAATGAAAAAAATACTGACCGATAACAATTATCCTGTTTTGAAAAAAAAAAAAAATCTGGCCAAACTTTTCCCCCCACCTTTCTGACAGATTAAAAACACAAATAAAAGAATTTAGGTTACCTTTGCAAAACCTTCACCTGTTCTAAAGTCATAAAATCTATTTAGCTCAGAAAATGGATGACCAGACGAATAATTCTCACTTGCCTCTGTCGCGTTCTTTTAATTTTAAATAGAGATCTGTAGAAATCAATTGCGGGAAACTTCTCTTAAAGTAAACGATATTTATTCGATGATGATGTGATGAGCATTACAGAAGTACGCAGCTGCGGTCCGTCCTATTTCACCGTTCCACAGACCACATTAAAGTAGTTACTCTGTCTCACGGTTTCACAGGACAAGCCCCGATCTATTGTTTTACAAGATCTTTTATACCTGCCGCCTTTCAGGTATAGTCTTCTCCCATTGGTTGGCTGGGGCCAGGTCCTATTGGCCCCTTGTTGGTGCTTAAGCGTGTCCACGCCTCTTAGCGCTTCTCTGCTCTGGTAAGATCTTCAGTCACCTTTTTAAGAAGTGGTGTACCCTTACGTTTTTACAGTTTACAATATTGTATATCATTTCAGTCCAGCGGTTATTTTTAGGTGCAGTCACTCAATTTAACAACATTTTACACTTCTTAATAAGAGAAAAATAATAAGGCACATAATAGTTAAACATTCATAATACTGATGTAATAAAGGTGCATTGTAACATCTAATACATTGTTTTTTATTACACCTCTCAGGGAAGGGGTGTAATCTGTAATCTGGGGGGTATTACAGTCAAACTTTTTGAAGTTATTTTTAAGTTTGGTTCATTCTCTGTCAGTCTGATGGGAAAGTGGCTCACCTGAGCTCCCTGAGTGCTCACTCACAGCCATACAGACTACACTAATGAGCCTTTACTTTCCTTTCACTAGTACATTAACAGATTGCGGCCCTCAGAGGGTCCATTATCCTCACAACGACTGAGATGGACAGCAGCCATTGCGGAAACACCTCAAGCCTTCCATTTGTGAGCCAATCCAATCCACATGAGAGATGCTCCTAAGTACGAGTTGTGTTTTTGTCCATTTACCCTTTATGAGGAAACGGCTACATTGGCTAAAGTCATTATAGGCCTGGTCCAGGGACCCTTTCAAATGGAAGAATACATTACCTCGACTGGGCCGAGAATGGTAAAAGGGATGTTTTCCATTTTTATGTTGCTATTTGTGATTCAGACGCCCGCATTAGCACCCACTAATATTCACCCATGATTTATTTGCATGTTAAAATTGGTTCAAACTATAATTAATACATTTTCATCTGCAGGTCGGACAGTGGCGAAATATAAAGTGAACACCAATAAAAACGGCATCTAAGCAGTTGTCTACCAGAGAAGTACCGGTATTCAGATGTTTTACTTCGTTAACAATACTACATTGTAAAAAGTCCTGCATTCCAAATCTCACTCATGAAAAAGTAAACTAACGTTGTCAAATCAATTTAGTGGAGTAAAAAGTACAATATGTGCCTCCAAAATGTAGTGGAGAAGAAGTATAAACGAACATAAAATGGAAATACTCAAGTAAAGTAAAAAGTACACAAAATTGCACTTAATTGTTCTTAGTTACATTCTACCACTGACCAATCAAGGCTCCGCTCTGCAGTATGTGGCACACTGTGAAGTCCTACAGTGTGACCCTTTATCAGTCTTTACTCAGACTACTGCAATCTTGAGATATCATCAGAATCCAGGAGGGGTTTTTTCTTCATGCACAACAGATGGGCTTATTTCTCATTGTTCTATGATTTGGCTTCTTTCCCCCAACACAGCAGACCTTCTTCCCAGAATTGTGTTTTGCCGTTATCAGTGCTGATACAGAATCATGAGAGTCACTCTGCAGAGCATCAGACAGAACGGGGAGAAGCAGACTGAGGGGAGTGACCTCTACCAGATGCAGTGAGGGGGTCTGCGGATGGCGCAGCAAGGGAGTGGCAGGAAAGGAAGGAAGGCTCCAGTCGGTGGGAGGGGGGGTGTTGGAGGAGGGGTGGGAGCAGACCGTACCAGCGTGCGGCAGCAGTGACTAGGGAATCAGGTTTCCTAGAGCCAGCAGTGAGAGGGGAGGAGAGAGGAGGCTGAGCCAGATTTCCCATTGGACACTCCCAGTCTTTTAAGGCCCTGAGCTCAGCTAACAGTTCCTGGACTCTCCTTGAGTCTGGATCTCAGTGTACAGAACCAGTGTGACGTACAAACCTCCCTGAAGCCGGCCATCCAGGGTCCCACTCCCCAGTATCTGAGGCCCTCCCTGGGAGAGCTGTCTCTTGAAGAGGACCCACCCCTGGAGGTCTCACGATATCCCTGGTGACATCTGTACTTTTTGTAAGTATAGCTCTTTTTCTCTTTTAAGGAAAACGCTTATTGCAGTTTGTCTGACTCATTCTTTCTTTCTTTAGCAGCAGTTGCATACAGGCTTTTTTCTATCTCACATTTCTGCCTATGGTTCCAATTAACTGTGCACAAACCTCCCTCGTCTGCAGTTTGGAGTTATATGTGGATTTTTATTGGACAGACGCAGCCGGTTCAACTGTTTGTTCAATTCTTAACATAATTGTGTGCAGAAAAAAGGCAGTAAATATGAGTACACAGACCTCACTGTACAGGGGAAATGGAACATTCCTATGATGGATGAAACAGATTAAAACCTAAGATAGAAGCACAAAAAGATAAAAGTACAAAGCTGTTGGCCTCATGACTGAGTTGTTTATTCCCACTTTCCACCAGTCAGATATGCCCCATTAGTCACATCTTCGTGTGTTTGTGTGTGTGGTCAGTAAACACCCTGAAGAAGTGGCCTTGTGTGACTCATCTTGCCTAAGGAGAGCCCGTGGCCCCAAAAATAAAACATAATGTGACGTAATTAGAGCTTAAAAAGTCTGCACGTTAAGCATGAAGGAGGGCGTGTTAAACTTTCAGGAGCAGAATCTGAAAAACTTGGATGTGACATAAAAATGCCTTTGACATGGCTTTGCTGTGAAAGCACAACACATGAGTTTATGGAGCAAATAGCTGTGGAAAATAAGCCTGGCTTTCATGGTCAGTCTGTTTTTCCAGTAGGAGTGTGATATTAAATCGTGAAGCAACTGTGAAAGCATTCCTTGTATCACGTCAGTCTGTGGTGAGAATTTGGTCTAATTTCTCTATAACTTGCCAGGGGGGCTGGCAGAAACCAAGACTCGATCTTGCTGTTTCAGGAGACAATGAAAGGAAAGGGTAGCTGTCAGACAGGAATCCAGATACAGACTTTTGAAAACTTTGAAAAGTGTTTGACATTTATCAGTGAACAACAGAGATAGCAGGAGTTTATCCGTTGTCACTCGTAAGCAGCACATGTGTCTCATTATGTTTGGGTCTCACGGCTTTTAAAAATAAACATTATGACGGCGTAAGGATACAAAGGGTTGTATGATTTACAGATTGCGAAACACTTAAATGTATTATTTTTGAGCCATAGAAAAAAGCTGACTTGACTTGACCTTTTTCAGAAAACAATGGTCTTGTGTCAATCAGGCGAGGCAGAGTATGCTAGCAGCCATGTGAGCTAAATGCTAAAATCAGCTATTGTCAGGTATTATGCTATATTACTTATCTCTGTCAGTTGTGGGGAGTGTGTGTGTGTGTGTGCGTGTATGTGTGTATCTGTCTGTCTGTCTGCTCGCAGGTGATCTCGCATACTACTTGACCCATCCGCCTAATATTTTGTTCTCATTTATGACTGTATGCTCAAAGACCTCTCGTGGCTGAGGGGATTCACAATTTCTTTTGAAAAACATATTTTCAGCAATAGGCTAAAAACAAGCCTCACCCAGTCTGTTGCAGGACACGTTTTGGCCTTTGCCGTGGCTCAAAAACTGACATTCACAGAAAGGTTTGGTCTCATTTTGTATCAGAGAATCTGCCGAATAATTCCATACCCGATATGTTATAATCCACTAAAGTTGGTATGTATGATGTTATGATGAATGTCTGTACCCCATTGAATGGCAATCCATCCAATAGTTGTGGAGACATTTCAGTCCAAACCAGAAATATCAACCTCATGGGGGCGCTAGATGAAAAGTCACAGGATCACCACAGTCGTTATGATACATCCTCTGGAAACCATGAATGTCTCTATCAAATTTCATGGCTGTCAGTCCAGTAGTGGAAATATACAGTCTGGCCCAGAGTGGTGGTGGGTTGACTGACATGCCTAAGGCCAGCATGGCTAGAAAAATTATACACATGCTGCTGTTTTGTATGATACATGAAAGCTTTTCTTGATGGCATGTTTTTGTAGCATTTTTAAAAAAAATTATTTCATAGTAATCCAGAATTTGGAAATTTTCTATTCAGATTGCATTACAATCACACGTAGTTAAAACTATTTTGATAAAAAAAAGAATGTACGTTTTCTGTTGATTTGTTATCATATGAGGCTGAGGCGAGCACATACTGCTGAGTGTGGGACTTTCCATGCACAAGCCTCTCAGTCTAATGACTAAAGATTGATGGTGTGAGTGGATCAAGAATGAAATGCTGACTCGCCCTGAAAATACCGTTGCATTTACTGGCTGTCGTCTACTACATTCTTGCACGTTGTGTCGATATGCTCTCTTTTTCAAGAGGTCAGGTTAAGCAGACCTGGAGCTGGTAACGATTCAATATTTTGCTCAGCAGACAAGTCACTTGGTAGAAATGAAATACAAAGTAGAATAAAATGAAAACCTTTTGATGCTGCTGCACTGTTTATCCATGCATATGTGCATAGTGCAAATACGGGGACGGCAGTAGATCAGTCTGTAGGGACTTGGCATGGGAACCGGAGTGTGGAGTGTGGACTGCACTTTGACGGGTATCAGACCACATGCTGGGCTCTGGGCACTGGACCCTCACACTGCTCCTAATACAGAGTCTAAATGTCACTGTGTGTGCTGTGCTCTGTATATGTGTGCGACCATTTGTAACATCCCGCCATGTTTGTTAATTTGTTATGTATCAGGTTGATGTTATATGTTTAGTTTATCATTTAGATGTATGTTTGGTCAGGTCTCATTTTTCACTTGTTAGGTTACAGTCACAGTTTGTCATTGCACTTCCTGTTTTATTTTGTACTTACCTTTCCCTCTTATTTCAGAGCCCTTCCTGCCATTGTGTGTTTCCTGCCTGTGAGATTGTCAGCCCGTGTCCCATTACCTCCGGTATATGTAGTCCTCGTCTCCCTTTGTCCTGTGCCAGTTCGTCTTGTGTATTATGTCGTCGAGAGAGCCAGCGTTAACCATAGTCAAGTTTAGTTTTGTTTTGCTGCTTTCTTTTTTCTACGTTTTTCCTCCAAGAGAGATTTTTTGTTGTACTTTGCTGTTCGTAGTAAAGACCTTTTTGATTTTTGAAAACCTTGTCCTGAGTCGTGCATTTGAGTTCCAGCCTTTGTGTCACGTCATAGGATTCAAAATACTCCATTTATTTCATTATAAATAGTAGGTTTTATTTTCCATGCATTCTATTTCGTGTTACTTTTATTTTTTATTATTATTTTTTACTATTATTATCAAGTATGGTTTATTTTCCGTCTTATTGCCCATTAATTATGGCTTTCCATCCCTCTTTTATGTTCATTCTATGTCTACTTTCCCTTATCGTAAAGACGTTTGTGCGTGATTTCTTATATGAAAGATGCCATACAAATAAAAACATGTATTACTATAATTTTATTATCATTATCATTATTATTATTATTATTATTATTATTATTATCATTATTATTATTACTTACCAACTCAGGGCTTTGAGCCCATATCTTATAGTTAACAATACCAGTAAGGATTGCCTTCACCATTAAGGTGATGGATAGACTCGTTTCATGTAGATCAGGAGGAAGTTCTGTATGGGCAAAGAGAACTACCGGTAGTTGTAATAATAACTTCCCTACAGTAAGGTACTGGAGCAGCTGCACTGTGGTTGTGTGTGACTTGAACCAGAGTGTTGCTCAAAGTGTGCGCAGCAAATCTTCTGTGGACAATTGAAGATTAATATGATTCTGTAATTATTTGAATTGAGGTAGTTTATGCATCGGTTGAATGAACACAGAGCTTTTACCAACTTCATTTTGTTTGGAAACAGGGAAAGGCATCTGGAACAATTCACCGACATCTGCTCCTCTTTAGCAGCACATTTCCATTGGCATGATTCAAGAATAGCAATGGATCCTGACGTTTCACGTGAGTAAATGTTATTCACTGAGGATAGAGACATTGTAATGATTTTGCAATCTGTTTGAAGGTTAATGGCCTAATAGAAGTTGAACTCAGTGTAAAATCTGTATATTCTTATTGAATCCCCGGCCTGCCAGTTCTGACGGTGTAGTATCTGAGGTATGACATGATCATGACCTTTGACTTTTTACATGACTCTATACAGGCATCCAAGATGACCCAGATGTCAAGGTGATGATGGCTGGGTCCACTCTGAGAAAAGTCAAGTCCCGATCGTGGAAGAAGCAGCGGCATTTTCGCCTTTTGGAGGACGGCCTGACGATCTGGTACAAGTCCAGGTGGGCAGGGAGAGGCCACTCCACCTGTGAGTACCCAAACGTGAGCGCACGTTTGCATGCATGATTGTACTGACATATTCACTTTTGTTTTATTCAACAAAAATTGTGCTTTTGCACTTGGTTGGCTTATTTGAAGCTATTGGTTGAATTTTTATTCTATTGGTTGTCTTTGTTGCTTTTACTTTGGTTTGGCTTATTTGAAGCTATTGTTCAACACTTGTATGTTTTCACCTATTTGAAGCTGATGTACTTGCAAGATTCTCATTGTTTAGAGTCGTGTCCTCATGATTGTTTGCACTTATTGTAAGTCGCTTTGGACAAAAGCGTCAGCTAAATGAACTGTAATGTAATGTAATTCAGATGCTCTCCCCAGTCGATCTCCGAATAATCAAATCACATCATACTGTATTGGGTTCAAGTTCCGTGAAATTGTAGGTGACAATTGACATGTTAAAAATGTGAGCTTGAACACAGGCAGCATTTCCTCTCTTGCTGTATATACTGGACCTCAACCTCACGGTCCTAACATTAACCTCAGTCTAAAACTTAATAATTTCATTAGTGGGGCTAAGTACTACTTTGATGTTTGGGGGAATACAAGTATTCGGTAAAGGTTGAGCTAATACATTCTTTTTCAACATGTAACCTACGTACATACATATACAAATACACAACCACACACACAACAAAATGAGACAATTTAAAAAGAATATACATATATATATATATATATATATATATATATATGTATTTGCTTTCTTGACCGAGAGTTAGATATGAAGATTAATACCACTCTCAAGTCCATATGGTATATATGAAGCTACAATTAGCAGTATGATAGCTTAGCTTAGCATAACGAGGGGGAAACAGCTAACTGGTAGTTGAATTGGAGGAGGTCCAGTGTGGGTGGTGGGCAGGTTTTGAGAGGAGCCAGGACCAGCCTCTCAAAGCACTTCATGATGGTGGGGTTGAATGCAACAGGGCAGTGGAGTGTTCTTGCAGCGGCCGAGTAGAAGTGCTTTTGAAGTTTTAAAGGGACAGCTGCTTGGGCTGGTGATATTTTGAAGATGTCAGTCAAGACCTCTGTCAGCTGCCCAGTCCTGGTCCTGAGCGTGCGTCCGGGGATGCCAACTAGGCCAGCAGCCTTACGTGCTTTAATCCTGCTCAGTGCAGCACACACGCCAGTGCAGGAGAGTGTGAGGGGCTGATGGTCTGCCTCCTGGTTGTCTCTCTCAAAGTGTGTTCATCAGGGAAAGAGGTCGCTGGGGTTATGTTGTTCTTCAGACAGAGCAGGCGAGCTGTTCCACACTGTAGTATTGGTTTCTAGGTGTCTGGGAAAGTTGACATGTATAGTGGGGGTCATTAGGGGCCCGACAACAAAGCCCTCAGGAGTTTAACCCGGCTGTTGTGTAGCCCAATATAGACGGGATTTAAAAGTCCACAACAACAAAGGTTCCTGACACAGCCCAAGCTCTCCAAAACCTACAAATCTATTGACATGAAGAAAAAGTTTTAGCACATTAGTAGAAAAATACAAAAGTTGGACTATAATCCAACAATAATTTATTGGTAGAATTCAAGATGTGTTACTAGGTATTCTGTATGTAGGTGTGAGAGTAATTGTTTTAAAAATGACCAGGCTAACAAGTACAAAGTACTAATACTATCTGGAATTAAAGACAAATTAATTTTCCCTCAAACTGTACACAGAACCATGTGAAATGCATCAGAGAATTAAAACTCCAAACACATGTCTCAGTCTCAGTTACGGAGATGGAGGCTGTGCGTGAGGGCCACCACTCGGAGGTCCTGCTGAGCATCGCCGAGGAGTTCCCCGCTGACCTCTGCTTCACCTTAGTGTTTCACGGTCGCCAAGGCAACCTGGACCTTGTGGCCGAGTCGCCAGAGGAAGCCAAGGCCTGGATCCAGGGAGTGCGCAAGCTGATTCACAAGGCTCAAACCATGGATGAAAAGGAGAGGCTAGACCAGTATCCTTTCACTGTAGTAGGTTACTGGGTTGGGTATTTGTACGAAAAACAAGTGTTTCGTCTAGTGTTAGCTGGTGCCAGACACTGGCTCCTCCCCCTGTCTCTGAACAAAGCAAAGCAGTCTTGCTAAAAGTGCGATACTATACCCATACTGAAAAAAAGTTGGGTAATGGATTGGAGGTTTATTTATAAGCCTACAAAGTTTTTTTGTTAGAGTTCGAGGCAAACAAATGGATTGACATGAAAGGAAAATATTGGAACATAAATGGAGATGATCATCCCTTTTTATTTCTAAATGGGGTGGTGGTGGTCTGGTGGTCAGGCTTTGAAATAGAACACCGGAAGTTTGTGAGTTCAACACCAGGCTGCCACCATTAAGCCCCTGAGCAAGGCACTTAACCCTGAGTTGCTCCAGGGGACTGTCCCTGTAGTTAGTTCACTGTAAGTCACTCTGGATGAGACCGTCTGCTAAATGACCTGTAATGTAACAAGTGACTATAATATGAACTTGGAATATAAATCATCAACTGTAATCCAGTATGGTGAGGGAGCTAGTAACTGCTTTTTTTTCTGCTGTGCTTTTTCTCTGATGTTACTTCGCCAGAAAAAAAACAAACAATAATTCAGGTAAAACCATTGAAGTTGGCGTGAGATTCTTTTTTTCATCTTTGTGTTTTTCTAATAGAACTCTCCATCTGATAGTAGCACCCTTGAATGAGAAAATTAAGTCCTTTAAATTTCAATTGTTATTCCACCGCACTCGTGAGCTGGCATTCCCCTTAGCGTCTTCTCAGGTGGGTCTGGGACTGGTTTAAGAAAGCTGACAAAAACAAAGATGGGAAGATGAATTTCAAAGAGGTGCGGAAGCTGCTGAAGATGATGAACGTAGACATGAATGAGGAACATGCTTTGCACCTCTTCACGGTGAGCTTTTGAACTTCTTTGGCTATTGTTGCTTCCTGGTGGAAATCTTTGGCACTTGGTTTAATTAAGTCTGCTCTAAGATTGAGCTCGGAACCGTTCATTTCCACACGACACATTAGCTGCTGCAGGAATTGAACCTGCTTCCTTCATTCCTTCTCGTTTTATGTTGCATTTTGCACAAAAGAGGGGCAAGAGAGAAAAATGTCTCATGTTTTTAGTTTGATCTAAAGTGTTTCTCTCCTGTGTTTATGACTCAACAACAGGTGATAAAAAAATCACCTGAAAAAAACATTCAGCCTGTTGTGGCCGAAATGAGTATTACAGCAACAAAACACTAACAAAAATGAATCTGCCCAAAAATGTTTTAAAATATTAAGCACAGGAGAGGAAACAATTTAGATCAGACTTAGAAAATGGATCACCAGAATAGTTTTAACTCACTTAAAGATTGTACAACAGAATTAAGTTTTGCTAAACTCAGTACTCACCCCCCCACTACCATGTAATAAAACCAAAAACATGTCTTTTAGACGTTGCAACATAACTAACTAAAGCTCTTCTAATTCCACAGATGGCTGACAAGTCGGAGAGTGGCTCCTTGGAAATCGAGCAGTTTGTCCATTTCTACAAGATGCTGACTCAGAGGGATGAAGTGTGGAAGGTGTTCCAGGACTACTCTGGAGATGGAGATAAATTAATGTTGGATGAGCTGGAGAACTTCCTGAGCATGGAGCAGCAGGAGGGAAAGCAGAGTTCCCAGCATGCCCGGGAGCTGATTGACCGCTACGAACCGTCTGAATCAGGTAAAGACGGCTGTGACGGACAGCAGCACATCTTCATGTACGTCACACACGATTTCTGAGGCCAGGAGTTCAAGAGGAGTTGCCCAGCTGCACAAATGCCCTAAAATACAGCCACACATGATTGATGCAATAATAGGAACGTGCATAAGATGTTTTAATGTTAAATATTTATCGTGCATACATGTTTAATATTCGATCAGTAATTTTTCTGAGAGCGGTAGCACCTGATAAAAGGTTGATATTAGCGTTGTTTGAGGGTGGTGGTTGGACCTACTACCTCTTGCCTGATATTGTTTGTGTCTAAAACGCTTCACGTGACCTGTTTGTTGGAATTTTCTATCTTTTAAGGTTCAAGATTATTTTCCGTATTATTGCGGTACTGAAGCCAAGAACAGCTGTGCTTGCAATAATTTCTTCTTTCTTTTGACTCTTTTTTTGTTCTCTCGAGAAAACCAAATGAGTAACTTGTGTAAACAGCCTTTGGGATTTGTGGGGAAATTCATATAAACCTTGATTGTTCTCGTGCACCAACACACATCTGTATCATACTCTCTGCGCAGCTAAGAAGCAAGGCGCCATGTCGTTAGACGGCTTCCAGATCTACCTGTGCTCCCAGGAGGGCTCCATATTCAAACCTGAGCATCGGGATCTTCACCAGGACATGAGCCAGCCGCTCAGCCACTACTTCATCTCCTCCTCACACAACACCTACCTCCTGGAGGACCAGTTGCGAGGACAGAGCAGCCTGGAGGCATACATCCAGTGAGGGCTGCTGCACATGCATGCAGCACACTTTATTTTCGCTTTCATTGAACCAGAGTTCAGACGATCACAAGAAAGCATGCACAAGTGAATTTAGTGCACTCATCGGAAGTTGTTTCCTCATGTGGTTTAGGTTCCCTTTCACACATGTAGCACACAACAAGACTTCTCCATGTCAGACGGGTCTTACTCACTGGATATACCTCGTTTGGTTAGACGAGGGTTGGCGACTGGGTAGATTTTGGCATCAGCCCTCACCAATAAATGTCCCAAAATCTAGTCGTCTCTACAGCTTTTTTCATTGGCGTCTTAGTGTAAATTATCCTTCTTCTTCAGCCTCGGATGTTTGTTTTCTTCATGCCAGCCGCGATGGAAACGTCATCCACACGGCCACTCACTCGCTGTGAATTCTCTCTTCACACTTGGACTCAATCGGAAACTTAAACAGACTTTGTACGAGGGAGCTTGCAGGGTAAAGTCCGTATGACGTCCGGTCCGAATGATTAGACAATTTGTGTCCTCACACACAGCTTCTCCGGGTAATGTCTAGTTCATTTCAGGGTTGCAGTGCATGTGTGAAAGGGGAGAGAGATAAGTGCCTAACTTGACAGGGAGAGTACTTTCTTCTTCTGCTTTGTCTTAAACAAAAGCTGAGAGTTGCTTATAAATAATTTCTTCAGGACCCGAGTTACACAGAGTTTCAGTATTTCCCATATTTATAATGGTTTCTTCAAGTCCTTATTTAAACAGACAAAACCACAGATATAGATGATGTATTCATAGATTGAAATGTAACATACACTTTTAAACTGACAACAAAAACAATGCAGATACATGCTCTTACGTGTGTGTGTGTGTGTGTGTGTGTGTGTGTGTGTGTGTGTGTGTGTG